>JBBDHG010000111.1:25000-192500 GCA_037951165.1 Lophius americanus | reverse complement strand
GACAGGAAGTGACTTTTCCTCCATTTAACCGTCCAACTATCTTAAACTCTTTCAAAGTTAGGATGAATAAATGACTCTGATTTGGACCGGTGCTGTTTTGGATTCACTATATTTAAAATGCGTTTAAAAAGTCAGCCAGAACATTAAGTTACGACGCTGGGGATGAACAGATACAACTAAAACTGAGAGTTTCAGAAACAGCGTTTAAAACAGTGTTTACATGAAACAGTGTTCACATGAAACAGTGTTTACATGAAACAGTTTTTACATGAAACAGTGTTTACATGAAACAGTTTTTACATGAAACAGTGTTTACATGAAACAGTTTTTACATTAAACAGTTTTTACATGAAACAGTTTGTACATGAAACAGTGTTTACATGAACCAGTTTTTACATGAAACAGTTTTTACATGAAACAGTTTTTACATGAAACAGTTTTTACATGAAACAGTTTTTACATTAAACAGTTTTTACATGAAACAGTTTGTACATGAAACAGTGTTTACATGAACCAGTTTTTACATGAAACAGTGTTTACATGAACCAGTTTTTACATGAAACAGTTTTTACATGAAACAGTTTTTACATGAAACAGTTTTTACATGAAACTGTTTTTGCTCTGCTCTTACGGCCTTCTGTCCCGCACTGACTTGCTGATTGGTCCACGGATGAAACACAATTTCTTTTTTTTTTATGTGAAGCATGAAAATTACAAATAAAGGGAATCTTGAATGATTAAATGTTAAGGCGCCATCTGCTCATCAGTAGCGGTAACTATGCACGCCATCATTCACGCACCGGTGGAACCGCCTTTGGGAGCACCTCGGGGTTAAGTATCTTGTTCAAGGATACTTCGACTCGAACCACTGACCTTCAGATAAGTGGACGACCCCCATTAGATTAAAAAGCTTTTTTTTATGGAATAAACAGTCATTTTGGTGCAAAAGGTTCTTTTTTTCTATGAAAGTTAATTATAATTATAGTGGACCATATCAAACCAATTAAATCAAACTAACCCTGATAGATAAGCTAAAACTAGAAATGGGAGTTTACCCAACACAGAACATTAAACTCAAATGAAGCATAATATTAGTTTAGCGCTGTAATTGTGTTTACAAAATACTTTCTCAGGATTTAAGTCACATTTCATTTTCCTGATTTTATTATATTTATTGACTTTTTTTAAACAAAACCTCTCTGGAATTGAAATTGAAATCTATTTTTTTTTAATGTGTCTTAACAAGTTTTCGCTTTCACAGAATTTTGTTTCGTTTTATTCTAATCTACATTTTAAACCGTATTTAAATCCCTGTATGTCTGCATTTCCCGTGTGAATGCTGCTATACAGATAATAAAGTTATTATCGTATGCAGGCCTTTAACTCTCTCGTGGATCCACACTATAAAAAAAATGTCGGATGTGGACTTAAAGTCGGCGTAATCAGCCGCTGCCTGACGTCTGTTCATCCCTGAGGCATCAGTCAATCAGTCATTCCCTCCGTCCGCCTCACTGCAGGGAGCCGCGATGCCTTTTACGCATTGCAGCAGAACACACCTCCCCCTGTCTGAGACTTCAGAGGTCCTCATTGGGTTGATGGACACACACACGCACACACACGTACACAAACACACACACACACACACACACATCCCCGTGTCCGTGTATTCCTCTCACCTCCTCTGCCTCGTTCATTTTCTCCCTTTTTGCCTCCTCCTCCTCCTCCTCCTCCTTCTTTCTCCGTCTCTGGGGAGCTCAGAGTGCAGCAGGGATGATGGACAGCAGACTTCCATCCACAGCTAACGACGTCCCGCCTCTGACTTCACAGAACAGAGGGAGGGGCGGGGGGGCACTGCGCCCTTCACCGGCGTTAGTGTGACCCGTCTCTGTGGGCAACAAACAATAAAGGAGGGCTACTCTGTGAAATCTTAACAAGGTTAGAGTTTCAAACATGAATCTTTTATTTTGATTTTGATCATTTCAGCAGACCTCATAGGTTTATAAAACAAACTAACATTATTTCACTATTTCACACAGAGAAAACGAAATTTGGCCTGATTTTTTTTTTTTTAAAGAAGAGAGGCGGACCATAAGGGGGTTTTTGTACCCAGGAACCGTCACCGTGGAAACATGCAAGCATCTTTAAAGCGATTCACAAGAGGACGTTTAGGGGAGATGGGGAAGTTCTGGCGGTCAGATTGGAGTCACCTCGTCTGCTGTGAGAAACGCAGTCAAATTATATCTGCGGAAAATATGTGTTTTGTGAACGAGACGTGAAAACAATCAGGTGGAAGATCAGTTACTTATCAGATCCAGTAAAATAGGCCTGATATTTAAGATTATAAATAAATTATTATTATTTTATTTCATTTTAAAAACAAAACAGGTACAAGGCGCAGAAGTTTGTGTGCAAAGTTCGGGGAAAGTAAGAATTTTTGAGGAAAAAATTGTATAAAAAGAAAAAAAAGGGACAAATGTAAAAAAAATATAGTAAATATATCTGGAAATTCTACAAAAGTGCAGTAAAAAAGTATTTGCACTTTCTCTCTCTGGACACAGAGAGAGATGAGGAAAGGCAGGAGGGGAGTGTACGAATTTGGCTTTAACTTTAAAAGTAGATATACTTTGTGTTCAACAGATCAGGTGGAAAGGCAGCAAGGCAAATGGCATTGGAGGACGGTACCGCGACCTGTTTTATCATTGTATGGATGGGAGGAGAAACTCGGTGAATGGGCCGTACTTTTCTAGTCTGCTCAAACCACTTCTCAATGAGCATTCACCCATTCACATGGATATCAAACAGTGACGACAGAGGATGATGAGCGAGGCAGCATCCGCTCATCAGGAGTGGTAACCATTAACGCCACCACTCACACACCAATGGAGGATCCATTGGGAGCAACTTTGGGTTCAGTATGTTGCTCACCTGTAAACTTTGAGATGTGGACCTCAGGGGCCGGAGATCGAACCACCGACCTTCAGATAAGTGGAGGACGGGGAAATGATAACAGATTGAGGCTTTGTTGGTTAGTCATTACGCACAATGTTGTTTTTACAGGGAACTTCTGTCTTTAAAACCAAAAGAATAAGATAATACATATATATATAAATGTATAGATGTATAGACGTATAAACGTATAGATTGTATAGACGTATAGATTGTATAGACGTATAGATGTATAGATGTATAGACGTATAGATGTGTAGACGTATAGATTGTATAGATTGTATAGACGTATAGACGTATAGACTGTATAGACGTATAGATTGTATAGACGTATAGATGTATAGATTGTATAGACGTATAGATGTATAGACGTATAGACGTATAGATTGTATAGACGTATAGATGTATAGATGTATAGACGTATAGATTGTATAGACGTATAGATTGTATAGATGTATAGATGTATAGATGTATAGACGTATAGATTGTATAGACGTATAGATGTATAGACGTATAGATTGTATAGACGTATAGACGTATAGATGTATAGATTGTATAGACGTATAGACGTATAGATGTATAGATTGTATAGACGTATAGATGTGTAGACGTATAGATTGTATAG
The DNA here is from genome assembly GCA_037951165.1 of Lophius americanus. Taxonomy (NCBI): domain Eukaryota; kingdom Metazoa; phylum Chordata; class Actinopteri; order Lophiiformes; family Lophiidae; genus Lophius; species Lophius americanus. The sequence continues at coordinate 188,929 of JBBDHG010000111.1, read as the reverse complement.
ACGTATAGACGTATAGATGTATAGATTGTATAGACGTATAGATGTGTAGACGTATAGATTGTATAGACGTATAGATGTGTAGACGTATAGATTGTATAGACGTATAGACGTATAGATGTATAGATTGTATAGACGTATAGACGTATAGATGTATAGATTGTATAGACGTATAGATGTGTAGACGTATAGATTGTATAGACGTATAGACGTATAGATGTGTAGACGTATAGATTGTATAGACGTATAGACGTATAGATGTATAGATTGTATAGACGTATAGACGTATAGATGTATAGATTGTATAGACGTATAGATGTGTAGACGTATAGATTGTATAGACGTATAGATGTGTAGACGTATAGATTGTATAGACGTATAGACGTATAGATGTATAGATTGTATAGACGTATAGACGTATAGATGTATAGATTGTATAGACGTATAGACGTATAGATGTATAGATTGTATAGACGTATAGACGTATAGATGTATAGATGTATAGACGTATAGATGTATAGACGTATAGATGTATAGATGTATAGATGTATAGACATATAGATTGTATAGACGTATAGATTGTATAGACATATAGATGTATAGACGTATAGATGTATAGACGTATAGATGTATAGACGTATAGATTGTATAGACATATAGATGTATAGACGTATAGATTGTATAGACGTATAGATTGTATAGACATATAGATTGTATAGACATATAGATGTATAGACGTATAGATGTATAGACATATAGATTGTATAGACGTATAGATGTATAGACGTATAGATGTATAGATGTATAGATGTATAGACATATAGATTGTATAGACGTATAGATTGTATAGACATATAGATGTGTAGACATATAGATGTATAGATGTATAGATGTATAAACGTATAGATGTGTAGACATATAGATGTATAGACGTATAGATTGTATAGACGTATAGATTGTATAGACGTATAGATTGTAGACACTGGGTGGACAACAACAACAGTCCTTGCTGGCTGCGGCTGTTTCCAACCTTTCCAGGCTACAAACACAGAGATGGATGTTCCTGTCGGACTGCGTTGACTGGACACAGCTTCCTGTGTCTTGATTAATTGATGGAGGCTGCGGCCGCTCCAGCTTCCTGTGGTCCTCTCTCTGCTCTATCGCTTATTTGCTCCAACATGTGCGTGAAGTTGAAGTGGGACAATGTGACCAGGAGGTGAAAAGCAGAGGCACTATATTTCACTTGCAGAGGTCAGAAAAAGGCTTCTTTTTTTATTCTTCTTTTTGTTTTTTGTTTTGGAGCAGATAGTTTTCATTGTGTCTCTGAAACGATTATCTGTCCTCTGGTGTTCCTGCGTTCCTGCAGGTCATGTGACCATAACGCCACGGGTCACGCCCGTTGTCTCAGCTTTTTCCGTTTCTAATAATAGAAGAAAACATTTCTATCTAATTGTTTGTTTATTGCATTACTGCGGTAATTGATGGATTTGCCCTAAATGAGTTTAGGAGAGGCGCTCGTGCATCTGGAGGAAGTTTTAAGTTGAGCTCTTTCAAAAGAAGAGGGGTCCGTTGAAGAGGGTCTTCCTCTTAGCGTGTCCAGCTTGCTGGAGACGTCATGGTGGAAACCAAAACCTACTCTAGCCAGGAAACACCTCGGAATAGCCCAGAAAGAGCTGGAGAGTGTTGTTGGGGATGGGCACATCTGGAATAACAAGCTTTTCGCAAATTGCGAAAACCGCTCACAATTTAACCAAATCATCTTAAAGTGATTCTGATTTAGGCAATTTCATTCTATGAGATCCAGGTTGCTTTCAGAAGGACAGACTGGGGGGGGGGGGGCAATAAATGGAGGGGCAAACATCCATGCCTCAGTTTCAAGAGTTCCTTTAGTTCCTTTGATGTTCCTTTGGAGTTGGCGCTAGGGGCTCTGCGGGCTGAACGGGGACGCGGAAGTGGAATGCACAGGAGACGAAGGAATCTGAGAGATCCTCAGAGAGTTTGTCGGAGTTGTCGGTAGATTTAGAGGTTGGCAATAACTCAGACATAATGGATTCATTTTTCCTTAAAGGGTTCTGTTTTTTACACTGGTGGAGGTTTGAGCTCTCTGAGGGTTTTATAAATAAAACCAAAGCCATGGAGCAGGAGATAAAGAGATAGCAGGATTTTAGCTCTCAAGGTCAAGGTCGAGGGTTTGCTGTGCTGCTGTGTCGAGTCTCTCTGTTCAAATATTCACTCTGGATAACCGTTACTCTGAAATCACTTCTGGGACACGGCTTCGACAGACGGGCCCCGACAGAATCCAGCTGCATACACAATTAGACTTCAGACAACTTAAGAGTCCACCGCTCATCATTTTGAAGCGGCTCGCGAGACGCCAGACATTAAACCACAGGGGATCTTCGCTCGGCCGGTGGAAAGTTAAACCTGAAGGTTTTTAAACGTGTCAAAGGACCACGTCACCGATGGGGGGTCTTGTCACAAAAATGAGCTGTAGAGTGAAACAATCATTTCTGAAAGTACGTGTGAGATATGTGACGTGAGATATTTGACATGTGAGATATGTGACGTGTGTGATATGTGACATGTGAGATATGTGACAGGTGAGATATGTGACATGTGAGATATGTGACATGTGAGATATGTGACATGTGAAATATTTGACATGTGAGATATGTGACATGTGAGATATGTGACATGTGAGATATGTGACGTGTGAGATATGTGACATGTGAGATATGTGACGTGTGAGATATGTGACATGTGAGATATGTGACGTGTGAGATATGTGACGTGTGAGATATGTGACACGTGAGATATGTGACACGTGAGATATGTGACACGGGAGATATGTGACGTGTGAGATATGTGACGTGTGATATATGTGACATGTGAGATATGTGACGTGTAAGATATGTGACATGTGAGATATGTGACGTGTGAGATATGTGACATGTAAGATATGTGACGTGTGAGATATGTGACACTGGAGATATGTGACGTGTGATATATGAGACGTGTGAGATATGTGACACGTGAGATATGTGACACGTGAGATATGTGACGTGGGAGATATGTGACACGTGAGATATGTGACACGTGAGATATGTGACATGTCAGATATGTGATGTGTGAGATATGTGACACGTGAGATATGTGACACGTGAGATATGTGACATGTCAGATATGTGACACGTGAGATATGTGACATGTGAGATATGTGACATGTGAGATATGTGACATGTGAGATATGTGACATGTGAGATATGTGACGTGTGAGATATGTGACATGTGAGATATGTGACGTGTGAGATATGTGACATGTGAGATATGTGACGTGTGAGATATGTGACGTGTGAGATATGTGACACGTGAGATATGTGACACGTGAGATATGTGACACGGGAGATATGTGACGTGTGAGATATGTGACGTGTGATATATGTGACATGTGAGATATGTGACGTGTAAGATATGTGACATGTGAGATATGTGACGTGTGAGATATGTGACATGTAAGATATGTGACACGTGAGATATGTGACACTGGAGATATGTGACGTGTGATATATGAGACGTGTGAGATATGTGACACGTGAGATATGTGACACGTGAGATATGTGACGTGGGAGATATGTGACACGTGAGATATGTGACACGTGAGATATGTGACATGTCAGATATGTGATGTGTGAGATATGTGACACGTGAGATATGTGACACGTGAGATATGTGACATGTCAGATATGTGACACGTGAGATATGTGACATGTGAGATATGTGACATGTGAGATATGTGACGTGTGATATATGTGACTTGTGAGATATGTGACGTGTGAGATATGTGACGTGTGATATATGTGACTTGTGAGATATGTGACGTGTGAGATATGTGACGTGTGAGATATGTGACACGTGAGATATGTGACACGTGAGATATGTGACACGGGAGATATGTGACGTGTGAGATATGTGACGTGTGATATATGTGACATGTGAGATATGTGACGTGTAAGATATGTGACATGTGAGATATGTGACGTGTGAGATATGTGACATGTAAGATATGTGACACGTGAGATATGTGACACTGGAGATATGTGACGTGTGATATATGAGACGTGTGAGATATGTGACACGTGAGATATGTGACACGTGAGATATGTGACGTGGGAGATATGTGACACGTGAGATATGTGACACGTGAGATATGTGACATGTCAGATATGTGATGTGTGAGATATGTGACACGTGAGATATGTGACACGTGAGATATGTGACATGTCAGATATGTGACACGTGAGATATGTGACATGTGAGATATGTGACATGTGAGATATGTGACGTGTGATATATGTGACTTGTGAGATATGTGACGTGTGAGATATGTGACGTGTGATATATGTGACTTGTGAGATATGTGACGTGTGAGATATGTGACGTGTGATATATGTGACTTGTGAGATATGTGACGTGTGAGATATGTGACGTGTGATATATGTGACATGTGAGATATGTGACATGTGAGATATGTGAGGTGTGAGATATGTGACTTGTGAGATATCTGACATGTGAGATATGTGACATGTGAGATATGTGACATGTGAGTTATGTTACATGTCAGATATCTGACATGTGAGATATCTGACATGTGAGATATGTCATAAATGTAAATGACTGTTTATTTGGGTATTAAATGGGACAATTGTTCTACAGCAGTAATACTTTTATGAATTACACTATATGTATGCAAATATTCTTAGAACATGAATTTAACAGTGAACTGTTGTCTCAAATCAAACAATAGCAAACATCAAAGCTTATTTCTTTTCCAAAAATGTGACTGAACCGGTTCTCTATAATCTGACCCAGTGACAGATTGTATATGCTAAAAAGTAAGGGGCCAAGGATGGATCCCTGGGGGACACCACGAGTCAAAGGTGCCACCTAGGAGGAGGCGTGAACCAGGTCTACGGAGAAAGTCCTACTCATTAAGTAGGATTTGTCTTTTTTGCATATGAAAGTGTGTCGGGGCTTAACAAATAGAATTATGTAACTTGATTCAAGCACAAAAAGGTTCAAATAGTTTTCTAAAAACCATTAAACTAATCTTATCAAAATTGAACGAATTGAGTCATGCAAGAAAAGACTTTTTTTTTTGTTTCATTTTATGGTAAATTTAAAAAATCTAAATTATTTGAATAGAGTTGTTTTTCTGTTTTTTTACATTATTTCACTTTCTCCTCCTTCCTTCGTGGTGCCAGCGTGACTTTAGCTGCATCTTCTTTGAATTACGTTTCCACTGCCTCCATCTACACCTGGTGTCACTGCCGTTTACAACGTCTCACCTGTATCCATAAACTCTCCAAAACCACGTTAGAACCGAGCTCAGAATACGGACTGCATCTGAACGCGTCTCTCAAACTGGTAACATCGCAAAAAAAAAAAAAGTACTGCAAGAGTTAGGAAACTTTTGCCCGGGGCCCTGCAGACTCTAGAGACGCCTCTGCCCCTGTTTGTCCTTCCCTGCTACATCAATCTCTCCTCTCACAGCGTGAAAGCAACCTTGAACCCGAATGAATTATGTGTCCACAAATGTCAGGAGGTGAGAGCAAATCTAAAATATATATATAAATATATATAAGATAAAAAAATAAATGAAAAAGAATGCTTTTAGTGCATTTTGAAGTAAATGCACATTTATTTCCTGTGAAGAAATCGTGCGAATCAGATCTTCCCCGGGTTGATGTGTCATTGGTGCGCTCCCTCTCTCCCTGCCCCTCTCTCCCTCCAGTCCTGCAGGAATAGACTCCTCTTCCTCCCACGCTGCAGCAGCCTGACTCTCCCTCACACACAGCTGGCATGCCCGCAAACTGAGCGCCGCGCGGACGTGAGACGCTCGAACGGGCAGTGAGACGCGCAACTTCTGTCTTCCTTTCTTCCCCCGCTGCAGCACCGACGGAGACCGGGGAGCGCCCTGCATCACGGAGAGAGCCTCTTCCTTCTTTTAAAGAAAAAAAGGAAAAGGATTTGGTGGAGGACCTCAGCAAGGTAAGGGATGAGTGAGCGGGCTGGGATGGGTTCTATAAGGGCGCCGGTGACCGGACGGGACGAGCTGTCCGCGCAAACGCGCGTCCGGCATCCGCAGAGCTCCGGGGTGTGATGGAGCAGCGGAGCTGGAACACTGCAGCACTCGACAGCGGAGATGTTGAGGGTTCATCCGAGGAGAATGCTGCTGCTGCTGCAGCTGACGATGAGGAGGAAGGAGAAACCATCTTTAAAATAGCTTAGATGGGAGTTTTTGCGTGAATAGATAGAGATAGAATGAATAGAACGGTGCAAGTTTGCAGCATGTTTTCATGCCACGGAGAAATGGACAAATCTTGGGGGGGGGAGGGGGGGGGGATACAACATAAATATGAGAGGAATGTTTTAAAAACAATCTTAGATATAAATCCTGACGTAGATTTTTGTTTTTTTATATAAAGTTACTCACTTTAAATCACAAGTTAAATAAAAAACATCTTAGGTGATAAAAGGCCTTTATATTCATAAAAGTCCCAATAGGGAATATTAGATTTATAAGTAAGACCTTTTTTTTTTTTTCCTGTGTAAGACCTGGTGCAAGAAATACAGGGACACAAAGGCATGCCTCCTCTTCCTCAGCTCCGACCCCTGACTTTTATTCGTTTCCCCCCTTGCAGTTTTTATTTCGGGAGTTGATTTCCAGCAGGAGTCATCACAGGCAGCGTCAGCATAAATCCAGATGCAGTTCTGGTTCCGTATCAAGGGCACAGGTGCTTGAGAAGAAGAAGAAAAAAAAGAGCAGCAATGTGCTGAAGAGTAAAAACCACCTTTAACCCAATTTAAAATTCATTCTACTGATGAAGCACAACGGAAGTTTTCTGACGTATGTGAAGATGTCGTGATTAATAAACAACTCAAACAAACGGGAGTTGGTTTTGGAGCTCCTCTGAAAAGCCGGCGTCCCCGTTCTGAAGGTCGTTTATCATCCGCATCATGCACCCCTCCTCGTCTTCCTCCCAAATCCCGTCGAACTCTAAGTGTGTGAGAAGCGCCGGTGTGTAACTGCGAGAACCCAACAGTGGCGTTCCGACACTAACTGCTTGTGTTTTTTTTTCTGTCCCGGCAGGTCTGTCCCTGAAAACGTGACGGGTGGAGGAAGAGGACACAGAAGTGCTTCATCATGAATTTTGTAATGAAAGCTGCGATGGGAGGTGAGTTGTAGTAGTCTGCCGGGCTGGAGGTTGATTTAATGGCACTGCAGTCTCCAGGATTTAAAGAGCTGTTCAGCAGCAGAACCATTACAGAAGCGGTAGTGGTCCGAGAGTTATGGGGGATGTGAGGTGAGAGAATTCATCCTGCACCAAAACCTCTTCAGAACATCCTCTCCACGTTCCCACACTTATCCTCTCTCACCCTCCCTCCTAGCTGCTTCCAGGGCTAATTCGGAGCCAGAGCCTGACTTAGCACCAGTTCTATGCTTTTCGACAGCCTAAGCACCAGCTCCTGGCTCTCAAAACTGGTACCAGACGAGAACGAACTCTTTGCTGGTCCAGAGCCCAGAACCGATTACGTTAGATGGTGAGGACAGGACTGATTCCTGCTCTCCTGGTCCTGGAGGGGTTCTCAGTGTCGGTTTCTACCAAAGATCACATGTCCACCGACACCGCTGCTGTCCGGGAAGTCTCACCCAAGTCTAAGCATTGTGAAGAATCCAACGAAATCCAAAGTCCTGGTTCTGAACAGAAAGCTTCAAGCAGCCAGCGCTGAGATAAAAGAGAGTTTCAACAAATGAAAATCGTAGAGAAGCTAGCCCTGATGATAACGACTCTTATAAACGTTTATCGTAACCCTCCCCATTGATCCACGCACAGGATTTCACCTCTGGGTGGGCCCACACCGGTTTATGGTCTGCCTTCGTTTGATGGATCCCAACAGAAATCACTCGTATCAGAATCTACGGGGATCCAGTTCGTTATGACTAATTAACATCATTATGATTCAAATCTGGATCTAAAGCCTTCAACATTTCAGTCCGGCTACTTCCTACTATTTTCGTGCGACGTACGTTTGTATTAATTAACCTTTTAATGTCCCGCCCAGCGTTTTTGGTTCTGCTCAATTTGAGTTGAGTCGATGTGTCTGAACCTGTTTATAGTCTGACCCAGTGGCTGCATGTATGTGCTGAACGCCAAGGGGCCAAGGACAGAGCCCTGGGGGACACCGTAGGTTGAAAAGGGCCACCAAGGAGGCGCCATTAACTTTGGCTATAGAGAAAAGTCCTATTTGACAAGCAGGCCTTTTTTTTGTACATATAAAAACTGTATATGAACAAAACTGTATAAAAAAGTTTTATAAAAACATCCTTTACCAAAAAGTGGAGCTAATATCATTAAAATACTTTTTTTTCTTCACTGTTTGAAAACAAGCGCGACCGACCTACTTATCATTTTATATTAATTTTGGGGTAACTAAGATATGACATTAATAAATGACCCACATAAATTAAATATGCAAAGAAACAAATTTCTCCATAGTTTTTTTTCTTCAGGAGGGCTTAAAAACTTTTCAACACTGATCCGGTTCAAGGCCCAGTGTAAAACAGTGTGATTGGTCCAAAAGTCCTTTTTAAGCTCTAGTGAGTAGTAAACGCTAATTTAAACAATCAAAAAGAAGTGAAGAAAATAAACGAGCCCCCCTCTGATAATTCGGTGATTTGGTCCCTTCTGCTGGATGAAAGTCCAAACGCTCCGTGAAGGTCGGGTCCTTCTCTTGAAGCCGAGGCTATTTTTAAAACGGCTGCATGAAAGAAAAAAGAAAAAAAAATCTCGGCTGCGTTCAAACCTGCGAGCAGAAGCGAAGCTTCATTTCCTCCTAATTCCCCTGAAAAAAAAACGTTAATTGCGATGTTTTTTGAAGTTGACCCTAATAACCAGACGTGTGTGAGATCACCGGGTAATCCATTCAGGCGGGAGAGAAACGGAGAAGAGCCATTTCGTAACATTTGAACCGTGACTAAAAATGTAACCGGAGAAACCTTCAGGTATTATCCCTGATGAAATATCCTCTCTGCCATTTTTTCTTCAGTAATGAGTCTTCATCATTACGGCTTTGTCATCCATCCCCCCTTCGCTGCCGCGACTTCTGGGGCAAAGTCAAAGTGAGTGGCACCCCGGCGATGATAGCGCCGCGGTGATGTACGTACTGGTCAGCCGTGAGCGATGCTGAGGGGGGTCGGCCGAGCGGGGGGGGCACCTCATTAGGATGCAGAGGATGCCGCCGCCGCCTCGTCCTGCATAGTCGGCGTTTCTCGGAGTCTGCGCGGTGAATTCTTAAACCCCCGCCTGCACTGGATTGGAGGCTTTTACGCCGCATGAGTTGGGCCGCAGTCCTGCGGACTTAGGGAATAGATCCGACACCGGCGGAGTGGTCCGGCTTTTGTTGTGCAGGAATGTGAGTCTCCAGCTGAGAAGAGCTGTGGAGGCGGCGCAGACATACTTTATGAGACGGATAGTTTATTGTGTGATAGAAAAGATTAAACCGCCAGAGAAACTGCAAGAAAGACAAAATGCTGGTATCCGTGTCAAATAATCGACGAACTCCAGGGTCGTTTTTTTATCTGTTAATTCATTTCAAGCAGTTTTGGGACGAGTCGCTGGGAAACGGTACTGGACTAAGATTTGGTTTCTTCTGCATTTGTGTTTATCACAGACTAAATTATGTCAGACTGTCCAACAAAATCAAGCATAAAACAAATGCAACCAGAGTTAATATGAAAAAAAGTTTTAAAGGAGAATCATATTTTTATATGTCAGAATAGGATGTTTGGAACCTACAGAACCCCTCAGTGGGAAAGACTTATTACCTCGTGAGAATGACTTAATAAGGCATAGGAAAGACTTATTACCTCCTGAGAATGACTTAATAAGGCATGGGAAAGACTTATTACCTCGTGAGAATGACTTAATAAGGCATGGGAAAGACTTATTACCTCGTGAGAATGACTTAATAAGGCATGGAAAAGACTTATTATCTCGTGAGAATGACTTAATAAGGCATGGGAAAGACTTATTACCTCGTGAGAGTGACTTAATAAGGCATGGGAAAGACTTATTACCTCGTGAGAATGACTTAATAAGGCATGGGAAAGACTTATTACCTCGTGAGAATGACTTAATAAGGCATGGAAAAGACTTATTATCTCGTGAGAATGACTTAATAAGGCATGGGAAAGACTTATTACCTCGTGAGAATGACTTAATAAGGCATGGAAAAGACTTATTATCTCGTGAGAATGACTTAATAAGGCATGGGAAAGACTTATTACCTCGTGAGAATGACTTAATAAGGCATGGGAAAGACTTATTACCTCGTGAGAATGACTTAATAAGGCATAGGAAATACTTATTACCTCGTGAGAATGACTTAATAAGGCATGGAAAAGACTTATTACCTCGTGAGAATGACTTAATAAGGCATGGGAAAGACTTATTATCTCGTGAGAATGACTTAATAAGGCATGGGAAAGACTTATTATCTTGTGAGAATGACTTAATAAGGCATGGGAAAGACTTATTACCTCGTGAGAATGACTTAATAAGGCATGGGAAAGACTTATTACCTCGTGAGAATGACTTAATAAGGCATGGGAAAGACTTATTACCTTGTGAGAATGACTTAATAAGGCATAGGAAAGACTTATTACCTCGTGAGAATGACTTAATAAGGCATGGGAAAGACTTATTATCTCGTGAGAATGACTTAATAAGGCATGGGAAAGACTTATTACCTCGTGAGAATGACTTAATAAGGCATGGGAAAGACTTATTACCTCGTGAGAATGACTTAATAAGGCATGGGAAAGACTTATTATCTCGTGAGAATGACTTAATAAGGCATGGGAAAGACTTATTACCTCGTGAGAATGACTTAATAAGGCTTGGGAAAGACTTATTATCTTGTGAGAATGACTTAATAAGGCTTGGGAAAGACTTATTAAGTTATAATAATCATTCAAAATTATATAATATATTCATATTCAGCGTTATTAACTTGTGAGATAATTATCTCGTGGCCACGACTTAATGTGGAAAAGACTTATTATCTCGTGGGAACGACTTAGTAAGGCGAGGGAACACATTATTATCTTGCAAGATATTTATCTCGGGGAAACTACTAAATAGGGCGTGTGAACAAATTATTATCTCTTCGTCATGACTTATATTTAATGAAGAACAACTTATCATTTCATGGGAATGAGTTATTAAGTTATTAATGAGTTATTAAGTCCTGCAAACTGGATCATAAGAACAAGAACGAGCCATAGTTTCTCAACCGTTGGTCCGATTTAGTCCAAACTTGGTTAATGAATCAACTCGAGGAGATCTATCTCGTATACGTGTTTAATTTTAATAGAAACCAGAATGGGGCTCCTTAATCTTTCTTATCAGCACCGTATCTTCGGTTCCGGTCCATTTCTACTGATGTGGAGGGTGTTCCACAAAAAATGCTGACGAGGCAGCGGATCTATAAAGTTTCCTGTGGAGGAAACAAATCAGATAATTGAACCAAGCGTTTAGAAAGTTAATCAATTGTGTAAACCATCAGTCCGACGCTCACGCCTCTAAGTCAATAAGCCAAAGTTAATGATTCTTTTTCATCAATTTAGCTGCATATTGGCTTCCCCTGTGGATCAATGGTCTAAACCACGTACCATGTGACCGCGAGATCCTTTGACACGACTCTAGCCTGGGACCCTCGCTTGGCTTTCACTAGCGTGGATCACCGTATATCTATCAAGTGAAGGCAGGAACCAAAGATCTACATCTGGTCTACATCTGGTCTACATCTGGTCTACATCTGGTCTACATCTGGTCTACATCTGGTCTACATCTGGTCTTCATCTGGTCTTCCCATCTTAAGCTATATACTACGACAATTTATTCTATGATCTATTTAGTCATAGTGAAGATCTAAATGTTGTTCTCGATTTTGAAATGCCATATGGACGACATATATGTATATATGTATATATATATATATATATATATATATATATATATATACATACACACAGAGTTCAGAGTTCAGTGGGAGGTGCTTATATGAGGTGAAATAAGAGGGAAGACACCTTGAGATGTTCACACTGACCTTTTGACCTGGAAGTAGAGATAATCCTAGATAGAAACCCTCTAATATGATTGATGGAGCGATTCAGGTCTTCAGTTCTTGATTGGTGTGCAGGTTCATGGGGAACCCAATCATCGACCTTCACACACACACACACAGACACACACTCACACACACAACAAATCAAACTGACCTTGAGCTCAGCCGGGAGTAGTGTGTGTTTGTATGTGAGCGTGTGTGTGTGTGAGCGTGTGTGTGTGTGTATGTGTGTGTGTGTGTTTGTATGTGAGCGTGTGTGTTTGTATGTGTGTGTGTGTGTTTATATGTGTGTGTGTGTGTGTGTGTGTGTGTGTGAGTGTTTGTATGTGAGCGTGTGTGTATATGTGTGTGTGTGTGTATGTGTGTGTGTGTATGTGTGTGTGTTTGTATGTGTGTGTGTGTGTTTGTATGTGTGTGTGTGTGTGTGTGTGTGTGTGTGTGTGTGTGTGTGTTTCCCACCACTCACTGGACTCACAGAAGGATTCGTCTGTGAACTCTTAGTGGGAAAGCAGTAGATAAGTTCTGTTTAAGCGACGCTGTAGCTGCAGGAGGAGAGTTAGTGAAGAGTTTGGATTTAACTTTTATTTCAGACTTTTATGTCCTGCTGGTGAAGCTGGACACAGGTTATCACCACAGCCTAAAGGTTTTTGGTTGTTTTATTTTTCCTGCAGGTCGACCTAAAAACCCCTGAAGAAACTTTTCCCTCTAAAAAATCTGGTCATTATATAACCAGACAGAAAAGGGTCACAAGCCCGTGTTCTTCTAGTACCGGTCCAAAGCCCGGCTGAACGGAGAGGGTTGCATCAAGAAGAGCATCAAGCATAAAACTTATGCTAGATCCATAGGCGGAAAACACAATTGTATTTCCAATCCAGACTGGTTGTGGCCCGGGTAAAAAAATACCATCACTGGTACCGTTAGCCAGCCGGGTACGGACCTGTGGATGGAAGGATGATCCGCTGTGGCGACACCGAAAGGGTTGCAGCTGAAAGCGAAGGAAGAAGAAGAAGATATATTGACACATAAGCAGATGTTAAGTCAGATAAGATTTCCCAACAAACACTCTGGGGTGTGAGTCACACGGGCAGGAAACCCGACCCGTTTCAGAATGTTCCTCTTTTTCTTCGTTTGGCTGTTCCCTTTCGGGATCACCTCAGCGGATCGTGTTTCCATCCATAGTTATGGTGGAAATCGGTTTCGTATTCCGCATATTGCTTTGGCCTAGATTTTACACCAGATGCATTCCTGACGCAACCCTCTCCATTTATCCAGGCTTTGGGTCGGCACCAGAACTGCACTGGCTGGGTTAAGAATATACCCCATTAGATAATGTCATGTTCATTGGTATGTATATAACATGCCAGTGTTGGCTTTATGTTAATATTACCTCTATGACAATAAAGTATTTACTTAAACACACCGTTACACAATTCAAACTAGAAAAAGCACCCAGAGAGTGCAAACCACCGCCACGGCACAACAGAACCATAGGTTTAGGAAAAGTTCCTGCGGATTTCTCCATTAATGTCTGAGTTATTGCCAGCCTCTAAATCTACCGACAACTCCAACAAACTCTCTGAGGATCTCTCAGATCCGTCCCTTGTGCCTTCCACTTCAGCGTCTCTGTGCAGCCCACTGAGCCCCCAGCTCCAAAGCCAAAGGAGCATCGAAGGAATCAAAGGAACAAAGACAGCAATAGCCAAATTGTGACTTCATTACTCCGGCCGATTAATATATTATTTTATTTCATTTCTGGGTAAAATTTCATGCAAATCCGTCTATTCTGTTGTTGTTTTTTTGTTTATTACTAGTCTTGCTCACAAACAAACAGACAAACAGACAAACAGACAAAAGCACAGGGGTGAAGTCAACACCTCCTTCCTGGGTGGAAGTAAAAAACACTTTTGTGAAGAGATTGCTGCGTCCTTTAAGTGGGTTCATTCTAACGCTATAAGATCAGAAACTCAAAAAGGAAGATGAAGGTTTTTATGACGAGGGACCTTCTCCTTCACATTATTTTGGGTCCCTGAAATTGTTTTGGAGATGATCTTTGTCTTTGATGAAACAGGGATGCAGTGCGGAGACACTTAAATGAAGATCAGGGCTCAGCACAGCTTTTATGACGCCGGAGAATTTAATCGGATTATTCCGCTCCGAGTGTCTCTGAAGTCGCTGACAGAGCAGGAGCCGAGATCGTTTCGTTTCTCAATATAACCCAGGGATTTATTTCTCAGCCTTCTTCATTTAAACAACGACAATCTGAAAGGCTTCATGGGATTTTTTTTTTGGAAACCACAGCAGGTTTGTGTGGTTTTAGTGCGATGCAGCTGGAAGGGTGTTTCTTCTTCTATCCGAGTCTTAGCTGTTGGTGACTCATCGAATTCTGCTGCTAGTATTCTGTCTGACTTTACTGAAGGTATTGATGCTCGTCAACATTTTTATTCGGATTATAAAATCAAGTGCGGTTTCATTGTTTCACAGGGATGTTCTGGAATCGTCATCTCCGCTGCGTACGCCGCCGCCGCCAAAGATCCTCTGTGTTAACGCCATAACTCAAAAACTACATCTTGGATCATTTTCAAACTTGATACCCACATAGACCCTAGTGCGAGGAAGAAATGGAGTTATTTTACACACGTTTGGTGTATATTTCTGACACTAGGGGGAGCTTTATCTCAAAAATGTAAAGATAATTTCTCAATCCTTGGTCCAATTCTGTCCAACTTTGGTGCTTATGATTGGACTCCAGGAGATTTATCTTCTATATGTCGTTTCTCACTTTAGTAGTTCATATTTTACTCACTAGGGGGCGCTTTCTTTACGAAGAATCCTGTATTACGGACATAAATTTGCATTTCATTTGAAGCGCTCAATCAGGGGGATTGCTGGCACAACGCAGGGGATTGGGGACTTTTCGGGGACATACCCTTACTGTAGCGTTGTCCCCTTAAACTTCCCTCCAACCAACTGCATGTCCAAAACCCTTGAAGCCATTTATTTATGTGCAGAAAATACGGATTCTTAATTTCAATTCCCGTTTCCGTGTTTTAGTACGACGGCGGCCGACCTGTTATAAATTTGGAAGAGATCAAAATTCTGATAAAGTGGACCCCATAAAGAAAACAAGTGGGGATCAGAGGGTCCGGAGTAACGCTTGAACTGGGAGATGAGACACTTTCTCGAATACATTTTGCACGTAAATGTCACTCGTGTGACGTCTGAGGGATAGTTTAGCCTAATGCCACCTGCGTCCACATGTGCTTGGACACACAAACACACAAACACACAAACACACTCCTACTATAATCCATCAGATACCCGACAGTCTGGAATAAAAGAAAGCAATTATTCAGATGCAAATAGAGACACTCAATGTTTATAGACTTTATCTCTTCCTCAATCTGCTTCTCTCTCTCTCACAGACACACACACACACACACACACACACACACACACACACACACACACACACAGACACGCACACACACACACACACACACACACACACACACACAAACACACTCTAGTACACACACTCTAAAAAAAACAAAATGTCAAAACGTCATTGTTGGACAGATTTTGCCGTGTCAGCTTCTATGTGATCTTCATCAAGTGCTTCAACACTTCATCAGATTTCTTTCTCTTTCTTTACATTCCTGTCATGACGTCTCTGTGTTCCTAATTCACCTGGACCCAAGGGCTTACTGGGGTGATGGTTCTGTCGTGTTATCCATCCATCCATCCATCCATTTATCCATCCATCCATCCATCCATCCATCCATCCATCATTACATCCATCCATCCATCCATCCATCCATCCATCCATCCATCATTACATCCATCCATCCATCCATCCATCCAATCATCCATCCATCCATCATTACATCCATAAGTGAAACATCCACTGATTCTGTCTAGAGAAAATCATGTGTATTATAAATTAAATGTATAATTATTATTATTATGTGACGTTGTAGCCGATGGTTGCTAACGAACAGAGCCGCCCCGAACCGATTAGGTGCCCTAAGCACAAATTAATAATGTAGCCCCCCAACCCCCGTGGTTATACATACGGGTCTGTTTATTTAAATTTGTAGAACAGAAATCAGACATCACAGACATCCAAACAAACAAACAGACAAACAAACAAACAGACAAACAAACATACAATCATACAAACAATCATACAAACAAACAAACAGACAAACATACCAACAAACAAACATACAATCATACAAACAAACAAACAGACATACAAACAAACAAAAAAGACATACAAACAAACAAACAAACAAACAAACAAACAGACAAACAAACAAACACACACAAACAAACAAACAAACATACATACAAACAAACCGTCACATAAACAAACAAACAGACAAACACACAGTCATACAAACAAACAAACAAACAGACAAACACACAGTCATACATACAAACAGACAAACAAACAGACAAACAGACAAACAGACAAACAAACAAACATACATACAAACAAACAGACACACACAGGAGTGAAAACGAACCTCCTTCCTTAGAGGTAACTATTTAAAGGCAAACAAGGAGCTTTAAATACTTTCTTTGCTGATTCCACGACATAAAGACGGATGATATTTCATCAGCGGCACTATTGGACGAATCTTAATCTCCCTTCTCCTCTGAAGTCTTCCTCATCTTCTTATATCCCTGTCAAACCCTCGCCTTTGCATCCAATTCTGTTGCACTCAGATCTCTCCTCTTCATCCCTTCCTCTCCTCAGCCTCTCCTCTTTCATCTCTCTGTATCGCGCTGAGCGGAGAATCAGAAACACTAATGACTTTTGGTTCCGTGCTTCCTCTCCTCAGACGTCCCCTGTCCCCTACATGACCTTCCTCTTCCTCTACCTTCCTTCCTCCCCTTCATTCTTCCCCCCACAATCATCCCAACCTTTGCTCTACATCTATTTTATCACTTAATTCCTCCGGCACCTTCTACTTGTCCTCCCTCAATCTCTGTAACCATAACTGTCACATACTTTGTCTTGCTGGTCAAACAGAATCTGTGGGCTGAACCCGTTAACTGGAACCGCTCCTCTAATTGGACCTAATAGTTTCTGACACATTCCCTCCCTCTCCTCATGTTTGCCTTGTTTCTCCGCCAAGCAGGTTATGTTTTCAATCCTGTTTGTTGGTTGGTGAGCAGGATTAAGGAAAAACGACACGACGGATTGACATGCAGATTTTACTCAGGTGTAGATTTTATCTTCCCAGCATTTATAATGCAATAAAATGAAATAATAAGATGTTTGGAGTCGTGATGCTGCAAAGGGGCAACTCCTTCTCCTGAAACTGTCCATTATTGATGCCTTTGCTCCTTTGATTCCTTTGATTATTCTATGGGGGGTGGAGCTGGGGGGCTCAGTTTGTAGAGTTCCTTTGATGTTCCTTTGGGGATGGTGCTGGGGGATCATTGGGCTGAACAGAGACACTGAAGTGGAAGGCCTTGGAGACGAGCAGCTACAGAGTATCTGATAGATACTCAGACATTAATGGAGGAGTCTGCATGAATTATTCCTAAACCTTGGCTGCTGTTGTGTCTCGGTGCAGGTTTGCGATCTCTGAGTGCCTTTCTAGGATTAATATTGTATCAGTGAGAGAATGTGGGGGTTTTAATGATGAAAACTATACTATAACAGTAGTGCTGCTTGTTTTCAGGACAAAAGACATTTTAATGAATGCATGTTATACATTTCTATTTTCCAACGATTAGACCTTCAGGTTTTGAGATGATTTTGTCTGAAGATAAGAAGAGATTCATAAACTGTGAAATAAGAGATAAGACAAGCTGCTTCCTAGAGGGGTGGTGCTGCAACTGCGTGGGGGAATGTGGACCAGTGACAGTCTTGGCCACGGCGCCGGAAACCATTTCTTCACGCATGATGAGATCTGCTCCTGTCTTAATCACGCCGCTGGTTCTGGAGGTTGCAGAGGGGACACTGGGCTTTCACCCAGAGGGTCTCCAAACAACCTGTCCTCAGGGAGGAGGCATCAGCAAATGATGAGGCACATATTGTTCCACCAAATTCAAATCTGAATCATCGGACTGTGATAAATGAAACCTGTGATGTAAAAAAAAGAGATGGTGGATAGAAGGGTATTAAAAATATCACATTATAAACGTTAGTCAGCGTCAGACATTATACAGATGTTCTGACTAGTTCAGAGAAATGAGTGAAACATCAGAAGAATCTGAGCAACTCAAAATGAATACAGTTTAAAAAAGATATACTATATATATATATATATATATATATATATATATATATATATATATATACTATAACTATAACTATATAACTATATTTATATAAGGATAAGGATCCTGATGGGAGTTCGTAACACAAACACATCACCCTCGTTCTTCATCTCCTTCCCATCTCCACCAGGATTGATTATAAGATCTCTCTCCTCACTCACCAGTGTATCCATGGTAACGCACCCCCCTACCTGAAAGAACTACTCACCCCACTGACCTCAACACGATCCCTCCGTTCTACCCACTCATACCGCCTCCTCCTTCCCTGGACTAAGCTCAGCACCATTGGTGATCGGGCTTTCTGTTCTGCTGCCCCTCATCTGTGGAATGCCCTCCCCGACCATCTGAGGGCTCCACAGATGACTGACAAAAGGACTTAAAACTTTCCTTTTTATCCAGAACCTATAACTTTAATTAACATTGCTGCTTTTTGGTCAGGCTTTTATATAGTTATTATTTTATTTTATTTTATTTTTACTGATGCTTTTATCTGCTTTTACTTTGTAGCACTTTGAGATTTGATCCAAATGTAAAGTGCGTTATAAATGAAATGTATTATCATTATTATTTTTATTATAATTATTATTATTATATATATACTATATACCAACACAAAAATTTAACTTGGTTGTTGTTGGACTGAATACAACTACTTTCTGTAAGTGGGTCTAAAGTCATGAGGGGATACATTCCCTCAGCGGCCTAACTGTGGAATTCAGATTTATGATGTCTGAATATCACCAAGTATAACACGTACAGACAAAACTGGACCCGGACTGGACCAAAGATGGAGCCATTCTATCGGGTTAATTATCTCCTTTAAATAGGATAAATGAGATAATCTCCAATATAAATCTCTATAAAACTAAAATCGTCTCATAATACGATACAATACAAAATACAGTAAAAATGTAAATGAACAGTTTAGGGGAAAACGACGATGTGAGACATCTGAGAGATTCTGCAGCAGTTTTTCACGGATGTCCATTTATCTGGTGCCTAAATGTAGTTTTTCTCCTTCCTCCCAGCGTCGTACGAGACTAACCTGATAGTTTGACATCACATCCCAGCGCCGGCCTCATGTCATTCTTTTTTTTGTTCCGTCTCTCTCTCCGTCAGGAGGTCCTCCGGATGTGGGCAAGATGCTGGGTGGAGAGGAGAAGGAGGAGGACCCCGATGCGGCGAAGAAAGAAGAGGAGAGACAGGAAGCGCTGAGGCAGCAGGAGGAGGAGAGGAAGGCCAAATATGCCAAGATGGAGTCTGAGAGGGAAAGCATGAGGCAAGGCATCAGGGATAAGGTATGACGACAATGACAGTGACTGACAGCTGACTGTCTAAGATCCTACTGGCTGAATAATAAACCCGGTCAAAAATGATCCACGTCAATCAGGAAAAGTGCTGACTAGACGAATAAAATAAAAAGCAGGGATGCGTTTTATATTCATACTCCAGCCGTGGATGGAAACGGATGTACGGAGGCCCTCTGGTGACATTGAGATAAAAAAAAAAGAAAAAATCTCATCCCCGACTTATTAAGGCCTGGGAACAATCTATTATCTCGTGGGAACTAATTAAGTCGTGACCGTGAGATAATTATCTCGGGAGATAATAAGTCATTCCCACGTCTTATTAAGTCACGGGCAGGAACATTCAGGACATTCTTCTTCTTCCATGTCACAAGAAGGACTCTGTACAGATGTCTTACATTTTAAGTAACATAAAACCAGAACCTGAAAAGTTCTGATGATTTTTCAAGCTGCCCTTTCTTTGGATGGTTTAGAAGTTTCTAAATAAAACCCGTCACATCTTGTCTGCCTGACAGCTAAAATCTGTTTATACACCCGTGTTGGAATCATCACAGTATTTTAGTTTGCTTTAAAGTTATTTTTAATGTTGGATCAGTGGAGCAGCAGGAAGATTTTAGGGCAGAACCGAGAGATAAATGAAGGTTTTAGACAGAAATGTGTGTCTGAGAGAGACGAGAGCTTTGAAAATGAAACCTGCTGCGTTTTAACGATGTTACAACTGAAGAAGTATAATGCAAAATTTCTACATTATATTTCATTATACTAGCAGTTTTGCTGCTAAAATAAAGTCCATTCATTATACGTCACATTTAGAATGATGCATCGAAAAAACAGAGATTTTAACATTTGCTTGAACGTAACTCTAGTTCTGTAAAAAGTAAAAAGTCAGTTTAACTTCCATGGACAGTACTAGAAAGGTCTCTTAAATAGGAAACGTAGTCCTTAAACTTGAGGCCGGTTCTGTTTATCTGGAGGCCCAGAGGAGACGGACAATGATTTGGACGGTTGAATGTTTGGTGGTTAAAGGTGGAAACGGTGAAGTTTGATTTAGACTCGCCGATGTGTTCAAAACCTCTGTCTGACCTTTGACTCCCAGTACGGCTTGAAGAAGCGCGAGGAGGCCGAAGCCGAGGCGGCGGCCGCTGCGGAGGAACCCGCAGCCGGCAGTTTGACCCGACCCAAGAAGGCGGTGCCGGCCGGCTGTGGAGACGAAGAGGAGGAGGAGAGCATCATGGACACGGTGATGAAATACCTGCCTGGCCCACTGCAGGACATGCTGAAGAAGTAGGCTAGCCCGCTAGCTAATGCTAACGTAAGCTAGCTTAGGTCAAAGGCCATTGGTAAGGTTTGGCTTAGATCTGGGTTTATTTTCCAACCTTACGACAGATGTGGATTTTGTTATTTAAGCAAATAAAAAAATATAGATTGGTCCAGAGTGATGGTTCGGTGTTCGGAGGAGTTCAGTTTTGCGTGGAGGGGGAATGAAGCAGACGTGAATTATAGCCATTAATCTAAGCTAGGCTAACTCACCTGAACCTCAGCTTGACTGAGGTTAGCATTAGCTGTGTTTTAATAGAGCTAACAGCAAGCGGAGGGGCTAAAATAACATACGACACGTCTCATCCTTTCTTCTCAGAGGCATTTTAAACTCTGGGTTTTTTTCGCGCAGCACTGAAAAATATTCTCCTGTTCACTCAATTTGTACATAAATAAACAAATCAATGAATAAACTACGTTAGAAGCCTCACGGGGGGGGAATCTTAAAAATACTATATGAAATTATTATAATAACTGTGTGTCTGTCTCTTAAGTACAACGAGAAAAAAAAAGAAGTGATAACTTGATAAGCCATATTTTAAAAAGGAAATTTAAAGACTTAAATGTCGTGTGCTCCAAAAGCTACTGTTTTATGTTCCACCACGTCTGAAAGTTGTGTAGAACTTTTTGCACAACGAAACACATTCCCTGTCGTCTCTCTTCCCTACAATGTAAAGAACATTAATGTAGCGTGATGTTTAAAAACTGTTTCTATGTCTTGCATGCCATTCGTCTGGAGTGTTGTGTGTGAATATGTACCAACCCCCCCACCGATCCGCCGACCCGTTCACCCTCTTCTTCATCATGCAAAAAATAATATGGCAATAACTATTACGTTTGAGTGTTTTCACCACCATCGTGATATAATCATTAGGAATGCATTCTGGGAATTTCATTTCCATTTTTTTTGGGTCTCACTGTTTTGATGGAGACGGTGTCCAAAAAGTTTCATCTTTCAGCCATAAAAAGACAGAATGTACTTTTTGTTTTGTGGCCGTAAAGCTTGAATATGCTATATTACTATCAGGATCCACAACTAGTGAGAGAATCTGAATGAGTCTGTGTGAATAAATACGACGTGTGTCATTTTGAGTTAAATGCTATGAGGAGAGATAATAACATGAAAGTGGATTGGTCTGTATTTTACATTATGTGATGATTTGCTACACACACACACACACACACACAGACACTCACACACACACGTGGCGTTCGGGTGATGATGTGTGAGGAGGATGTGAAATGACGCTTTAATCACTTCCACTTCCTGTTTCGGTTCAGGTTGGAGAATGTGGAAATACCCTGAGCAATAAAGGATTATCATGTATGTTTCTGCCTGAGATTCAATAAAGACCTTGTTCACACTAAACGAAGATAAGTCGTGTTCTGTTCTGGGATGTGAGTGCGGGTTTTTGGTACCGGTGCTGAAATTGCAGGCTTTTTTATTTTTATTTTGAACGAGATGTTTTGAGGTGTCATTGTAGGAAATAAATGTAAATAATAAATGTTGTCACTGCTTTCGGGATCGTAGTTCACACAGACAATTAGACGTATCCGTTTTAGTACCATAAGATACGTTTATCTGAAAAGTACCCTATAAAGTACAAGAGTGACCCTCAGGGTGGGAAATGTTTCAGTTTAGATTCTTTATCCAGTCATCCTATTTTATACACAATATAATAACTGTGTACAAAACAAAGAAAACCAACATCTTATATATATATGTGTGTGTGTGTGTGTGTGTGTGTGTGTGTGACTGAAAGGCTCTAGCAGAAGCTAATGACGTTCATAAGCCCCGCCTATCTCTGTGTTTGTTTAAAACACTTTATCCTTTTTTGGCTTTTTGTCCAGAAAATGTATAAATATCTTTCCAATCATATTTGCTGTCCCGTGTCTGGAAAAAAAACCCAAACATTCGTATTGGAGTGTCTTGATTTTGGTCCGAACATTATTTGCATTATTTTAGAGGAGACCAAATCATTGAATTTTATAACCTGAGACGTGAGGAAGAGCATTATTGAATTTGTTTGTGTTTTATGGGTTTATCCACATATGTGATGTTATATGAATGAACGACAGAAGATATCAGAGGCCCTATAACTCTATAGTTTCATATCTTTATAACGGATAGCTTATATCTTTATCTCTCAGCTTCTTGTTATCTCAGCATAAATGTTCTTAGCAATAGTCGGATTTTTGTTTATCTGTGTTAGAGAGATAATCACAGATCATAGTTTGGGGTATTTAAAAAATGATAATCTGAAAAACTGTGTGGGACTTGTCCCGCCCTTAAATAGCATTTTTATCAGTTTTAAACTGTTGTATTTCTCTGACAATGCATATTTTGGAATCGTGTAATACTGGTGTCGGCCAGTGGAGGGCAGTAGAGGGAGAGATGGACCGAGATGTTACCTCCTCCATCTGAGCTCAGAGGGTCACTGTTGTCTTCATATGTGACAACAGACCCCGGTGATCCATTCAATAAAAGTTTGAAGAGCAGAGCCGTGGAGTAAATTATTTTCAAGCTTTATTTATTTCATAAACAAAAAAAAAACAAAAAAAAAAAAAAGAAATCAACCAAAAAAAGTGAACTATCTAATAAAAAAAACAAACAACAAAAAAAACAGAGTCAAGCACTAAAATATCCAAAAGCATTAAACAGACAGACAAAAAAACAACAACAACAAAAAGCACAAAGACTTTGTGGGCAGAATCCTCGTAATCTTTGAACTTTTGCATTCCGCTAATTGTTTTACGATTGTTTACATCGACAATGACCTTTAATCAACAGAACCCTCAGCCATAATGAGTAATAAAGGAGCAATATTTGTAACAACGAATTTGGTAAACTCCCCCTTTTTAACACGTGACGACTGTCATTTAACCAAAAACTGTTGCTGCTTTGACTTTTGAGCAGATTTCATGATTTTGTTGAGGCAGCAAATACGAGTCCGTCTCATCTGAGCCATTAAAAAAAAGAGTGAAGAAATCCAGTCGTTGGATTTTCAGACTACAGATTAGAAGTTTTGCACAGATTGCAGCTCGTCTTTTTTTTTGTGTCAATCTGTTGTTGATTTTAAAATTACACTAAATCCCCGTTTCATCGACATCGGAGGCGGTTTGTCTTCACCAACATGTAGTTGGTACTCGTGTAGTTGCAGTGAAACATAACATTAATAGCTATTCAACCCTTTAATGTCCTGCAAACCTGTTTGAGTCACTATTTCTTTTTTAGAAATGTTTATCAAATGACCCAGAAGTTGAATGTTAAGCTAAAGAGTAAGGGGCCGAGTACGGAGCCATGTGGGATGCCACCGGTTACAAAGAAAATAATTCAAAAAGTTAATTTTTTTTAGCATATCATAGGATAGGAAAACTTACTAAATGGAATTATGTAACTTCATGAAACCAAAAAAGCCTTATAACGGTCAAACAGTTTTCTATTAACATGTTTTTACCAAAAGGTTGAGCAAATCAAGTTAAAATAGACTTTTTCCATAAAAAAATTACATTTTATGATTAAATAATTGTATCTATGTATGTTTAGGGTTTGAAAACGTGCTTGACCAAACGATTTGTCATTTTATGATGAAGTTAGAGGGTCAACCATTTCAAATTCATTAATGCCCCAAACAAATAAAATAGGCGAAAAATAAAAAAAAATTCTTGGCAAGGACATTAAAGGGTTAAAGACAGGCTTTGCCTTTCCTTAACTTTCCGGATCATTCCAGGGGTGTCACATTGAAGTTGCGATGTTAAGCGGTTGGTTTAAGACGTGTCACAGGTAACAAGCATTCTGAAATGACGGAGTCTGCCATCATTCGTTTGATTTCAGCAAAACGGATTTGTGCAAACGGACAGCTTTGAAGGGCAGCAGAGTTTTCACCTGTTCTTAAATCTGCACGTCTCGGAAATTCTACAGACCTGAATTTAGGCATAAACGCAAAAACCTGTAATACACAGTAAGTTAACAGAACCACCCATTTCATAATAAATCACACGTTTTACCTCCAGTAAATAAAAATAAACACAAACATGAAACCAGACTGGATTGAAAATGTAACAGAAGTCTGTTCAAACACTCACAGTAACTTCGGGAGCGAATATTCTGAAGGGGAATCATGGTTGGCTTGTAGACAACGAATTATTGGGTTTTGTAGGAAAATTTAATGAATAACTAATTTCAGTAAATAAAACTTGTCACAGCTTCATCCCCAGCTAGCAGGAATGATTTCACACGAGCGATTTCACTACCCAGCACCATCAATCCAGATCAAGTCAAGTATCGGAACGGCTTTTGACTATTTCCTGGGTTTTTCCAAATACATACACTCCGTGTATCGGGAGTCTTAGTACCTGACCAAAGTATGAAAAATACTTTTCAGACCAAACAAGAAAAAGGCCGTAACATCAGGTCAAAAGTCAATATTCTAGCAGTATAGTTTTTGTTTTGAACTTTTAGATATCATTTAGATAATTTGAAGGATTCATAATTACAAAGTAAGTTGTTTTTTTTAACCTTGTATAAAGAGAAACAGTAAATATTCAAGCTTGGATCCCAGGTCAAAATTCAAAACTCAGAGCGAAAAAAAAAAGGACAGAATGTCAACTTTTGCATAAAATCTCAGGTGAAAACTGTCGATTATTCCCACCGGATCTTCCGATATCAACTAAAAAAGCGTCTTAAAGGTGTCCAGAGAATGTCTCTGAACCACGAACAATGGACCCCGATGTGGCAGGGATGATCTTCTGGGTTGGCCGTGGATGGTGTGAGGCTGAAGGGAGTGAACAGAGTTTGATGAAGGGAGGCGTTGGGTTGAGGGTGGCACTGGTTTCTACACGTTTGTCCGACACTTGGGTAAGATGGGTCCTCCCTCAAGCCTTTTCTGTCGTACTGCAGGTGGGTGGGAGGTGGAGGGACACAGGAAGGAGAAAACAGATGAGGAAGAGATGAGATGAAAGGATGAGGGGGATGGAGGGAGGGGCAACAAGAGAAAGAAGCAAAGACAAAAATTAGAAAAAAAAAAACGATGGTGCCTGATCATCACTGACGACAACTTTGAAGCTGAAGCAGAAAAAAAGAGCGGAAAGAAGCAAAATTCCAGGATGGAAGATTATAGTTTGCGGGACTTTGTTGTCAGATGACAGCGGCTGGCTTTAGCAGGAGCTCTTGAAGGGAAAACAATAAGAAGACGAAGACATGGATAAGAGCAGATTGTTCACCAATGGTCCCTTCCTCAGTCCTCCTCTTCTCCCACTCTCTGGGCATTATTTGCAAAGCATGTAAAGACAATATCCTAACTATCTTAACACACACAAACACTCACACAAACACACACTCACACAAACAAACACTCACACAAACACACACACACACAAACACTCACACACACAAACACTCACACAAACACACACACAAACACACACACAAACACAAACACTCACACAGAAATGGTAGAGGATATAAAAAAAGGATGAATCTCCTCGGATCGATTCAAATACACCAAATTTTGGACTAAATCGAATCAACGGTTGAGAAATAATGGCCTAAAGACTTTCACTAGCTTGAGTGACATTATAAGGAACATCTATCTTGCGATGTTAGAGAAAGATGAAGAAAAAATAAATACCCGGACTTGCCCCTTAAACTGTACCAAAAGGTATCGGGATCTTTCCTGACTCAATATTTTTGTAACAGTCAACCAAGCTGTCGATGGTTGCTGGTGTTGTGATGTGAATGAGGTCCAGATTCAGTATTCTGGAGGTGCCAGTACGCCTGATGGCACGTATTTTATGCCACCGAAAACGCTGTTGGATCTACTTAAATTTGAGGGTCTTTTTGATGTCTTGGTGGTCGTATGATGACGTTGAACCTCGTTTCAAACACTTGATTCCACTAGATAAAAGTTACTCTCTCTTCGAATATGGGCTGGTCACTCGTCTGAGAGAAGCATGTATCTGTAGAGTCACTGGGAAGTTATTTGAGGGCAGCTTTACTGTAGGAGTATAGTGCTGACTGCCCAGGTGGAAAACCCACGGCCCGCCACTGGATTCTGATATAGCAAATAGCTAACAGAAGCCAAAAGAAGATAGAAACCCGCGGTAGGTCTATTGTTGCCGTTGTCCACTGAGTCACAGAATCAGCGTTTTTTCCTTGAAAGGCCCTGCGACAGCAGCAGAGTTGGGAAATCAATCCTATGACGGGTCATTTTAGTCTCATAAAGCTCGTAATAAATCATGTAAAGCCATTTATATCTTAATATCAGGTTATATTCCATCACCCGTGACTGACATCCGTCATCGTACTGGTGGATTTTACTGGTCAACAGAGTCAAAGAAAAGTGTAACGTGATTAACTATCGACCCAACTCTTTTTTCCACTTTCCAACATATAAAAATGTAGAAATAATCGCAGAATATATTCAAGGTCCGATACATGATAATCAATTAATTTTCCATCATAAGAAAAAGGCTCTGAGTTCAGAGGTGAATGATGGATGGCGTAAAGATGAGCTTTTGGGCAACAACCAAAACTCTTCTGGATTCTGGAGATGCATTGTTGCAGAGTTGAGTAACGTTGTTTATGTTATGCTTTTTATACAACTTCTCTTTTTCCTGCAACCCTAGCTGCCTCAGCTTGTTCCAAGGTGCTCAGATTGTTTATAGGTGACTTTGAACTCTTTAAGAGAACTGATTTTTCTTTCTTTAACGCTCTAGTTCCCCCCTTCCTATTTATTCCCCTCTGTGTCGTTGTGCACCGGCTGTGATCATCTCCACACCAGCTGTCAATCAGCTCCTCCTCCACAGTATCTCCGCCCTGGCTGACCTCCCACTCATCGCCACATTATACTACAGGTTTGGTGGTGCGTGCTTTGGCCCTCAGGTGAAGTTCTCAGTGATTATTTGGGTCACTATATCACGTCTGTTTGCACTAAAACTGTAACAGTAATAATAATATTAGTCTTATATTCTCATAGAATATTCTCACATTTCCTCTATTATTCTATATACTGTTTTATAGTTTTTCTTATTTCTTATTTGTTCTATTGATTCCACTCTAGAAGTTTTTTAAGGAGCATCTGTAGCAAATTTATTTCCCCCTCGGGATCAATAAAGTATTTCTGATTCAGATTTTCTGCTCGTGGGCTCCAGTCCCAACTGTTTTCTGCCTGAGCGCAGAACGCCGCCTCCTCAGCCACCCGTGAGACAAACTCCGTGTGTGACGTTTGATCAAGCGGCTCTTCGGTGCCGCTGACCTTCAATCCACTCCAGCAACACTAAAAGACACTTTCACACGCCTCCATCTCTGTACTTGTGTCCTGATAACAAAATTCACATCAAATTAATGGATTCAGTATTTAGCGCTAAAAAAACGTTTTACTGACAGAGGTCCCCTCCTCTCAGTGAGGGTCTGTGGATAAAAGACCCAGTGGAAGCATGTATATGCTAAAGAGTATGGGGCCAGGGATGGAGCCATGAGGGACCCCACATGTCTAAGGGGGCCAACAAGGAGAAGGCCTCAACAATTGCATATCAACGCAAGCGAATACTCCCTAAGTCATGTAACTTGGTACCATGAACAAAAGTTAAGTGAGAGTCAAATCGTTTTTCTAAAAGCATGTTTTATGGGCAACTTTAGCTCAGATGGTTCGAGCCCAGAAGCCGAGTGTCCTGAAACCTGAGCTCCCCGGGCGCTTCACAGGCTCCGCCCACTGTTCCCTCAGGGATGGGTTAAATGTAGAGATACATTTCACAAAGGTGTACTTTATGTGTGTACAGTTAACTGGATAAATAAAGGAAAGATCATCATTATTTTCCAAATATATTTACTATGGTATTTTCCATGAAATAAAAGTTTCATCAAAAGATCTTGTTTTTTGACCGTTAAAAAAATCCAAACGATTATCATCTCATAGTTTATAGTTATAAGTTCTTAGTGCGAACATTAAATGGTTCGACAAATTCTGTCGCTATCACCCGATCCGGATTCTACTCCCGCTGAGCAAGAGGAGAAAGATTGATTAGATTATTCTCCTACATTTGTTGGAAGTGTATATGAATTATTAAAAATAAACAGTGAGCACGGCAGCTACTGAAGAGAGAACAGCTACATTTAGGAGAGACTGTCAGACGTCTATGCAAACCAGATATGAGAAGAAGACGAAGAAGGAAAGTGACGAGAGGAGATGAAGCAAAAGACACTCCCTTTTGTATGACAGGTGGTGGCAGGACTTTCTGGTGGCGAGGAAAAGAACCAGGTGATGTTGGGGGAAAAAAGAGGCAAAGTTTAGCGGTGCAGTGTTGTTTCCTGTTTTTGTTTTTTTTGTACTTAGTCTTAGACTTGAACTTTTTCCCAAAGGCCCTCTCCAGCTCAGGCACAGAGAGGGTGAGGGTGAAGGAGCCGTCCGGCTCGGACCTGACGACTCGAGCTTGAAGATGAGAGGGGAGGAAAACATTGTGACAAGATTATGACACATGTACTGAACTGTAACTGTCGGTGGTTTTCCACGTGAAACCAGGAGATTATAGAACCAGCAGAACCAAAACAGCCCATTAGCCATATCCAACTGTAATCATAATTCTTTCTTTATCAAAATCTTGGTGAAAACGGACAAAATGGTATCTAAAGTATCTGATTGCGTTCAAGACTGTAGGGAAATGTCAGCTTCCAAAAACAGGTTGGATTGAACTTAAAGACTTTACAAAAGGAAATGCTGCAGTTACAAAGATCAGTCACATTGATATCAGACTTCATTGTGTCGCTTTAATGATAAACCAAAGCCAGCAACTTCCCTTCAAAATAAAAGCCGCTACTACTTCCTGTAACAAATATTTTTCTTAATTACTCCAAAATAAACTCTGAACCTTTCAGCTATTATAACTTTACTTTGAACATAATATAATTCATGATCCACTTTAGCTCTTATTCCGCAAAATATCTTAAAAAATATATCTAATCATAAACAATTTACAAGAAACTACACAAATACTTATTTAGTGGGTCACCATCTTTCAGTTTCCCCAAACATAGTTTTTGGGATTCTATCATACTGATAATATCCAGCGCTCATGCTTAACAAGAACCTTATCCCCCACCAGCTTAATTTTGTTCTCTCTTTTCTCGGTACTGATGTCATGACTTAAGAAGCCACTGCTCTGATTGGCCGGTTGGTGTTTTCTGGCTGTACTGCCGAGTTACCAGCTGATTATGTCACTCTTATTCTTGTGTTCGAGCCTGATTAAAGGAGAACCGAGGAGATATAATGAAGACGAAGTGCAAGCACTGACGCACGTAACCACCAACCCTGCCAAACGCAATAGTACCAAAAGAGTGACAACAGCGCCGTGGGGTGAATCAGTCATCAGATGTATCACGGACTAGAAACGCTGCCTCTGGAAGTCAAGGTCATGAAGGTGTGTTCAGGATTCAAGCTGTCAGAGCATTCATACGATGGTCTCAATGCAGCATGGTGTGTGTGTGTGTGTGTGTGTATGTGTATGTATGTGTGTGTGTGTGTGTGGTGTCTAACCCACCCAGGTCGTTGTTGTTCATCATGGCATTGGATCCTCTGAGACGCGGGCCCTGCTGGGTGAAATGATACCCAAACTTCAAGAGTGTGTTGTTTTTCTCCAGAATGCTGGCTATCTCCATCTCCACCTTGTTTCCTAGTGGTTGGCTCTGGAGTTTGGGGGAAGGAGTGAAAAACGGAGACGGTTACAAGATAAGTATGAAAAAAAAAAGAAGGGAATTTGTGGCAGTGAGGCCTTGACTTCACATGTATGAGGCTGATTTGCCCCTCCCAGTAATTGGGGCACAAGTCTGGTGGGGGGTTAACAGATCCAGTCCTAACCTTCCTGACCTGCTTGTAGATTCATCAACGTAATAATAATAATAATAAAAATAGAGATAAAAACATTGGTGAAAGTAAAAACATGTTAAAACATAATTCAAAATAAATTCCGAAGAAGTTTGCAAAAAGCCAAATTAGATAATAAAAATAAGAAATGAAAGAGATTAAATGTTATAAAAACTGTGAGAAGACAAAACGATTATTATCAGTAGGGCCTGATTAATACAAGCATGTTTGATATTAAGGATTTAAACAAGGCAGGGCCACATTAGCCAAAGAGAGAGACTTACTGGAGCAAATAACGGCGCTGCCAAGCCAAATTAAACATTCTCACCACTGAAGCAAACCTTGGCTAGTATACTGCTATTGAAAAAAACACAAAGATGAATCTCCACTTGAGTTTTCCGTGACGAATAGACTCGTGATGACCACGTCTTCCAAACCCCTCTTCATTCACACTTGTTTGACCATCTGCTCAAGCTGAGATATGTTTGCATCTTCTTCAACATGATATCAAACGAGCCAGATCACCTGAAGTGGCATCTTGCCTCTTCAGGAGAAGGTTTAAAATATCGCAAGGGGAATAAACAACATGAGTACCACGGCTAGAAGATGAAATGGATTTCAATCCATATATAACTGTTGCCAAATGGGAAAGGAGCCCAGAAGAAAAATTAGAGACGCAGGAGAATAAAAAAACAAATCCTTTAACAAGCCGCACTAATGAGCGAACGATGAGTCACTCAAGTCAAACTATGGGTTATGATGCATCACTCTGCAATTGGTGGCTATTACAGTGAAGTGGCAAAGATGGCTTGTGTACACTACCTGACACACCCACACACACACACACACACACACAGTGTTTTTTCAGATGGTACCTGATTGTCTATCTTGAGCTCCTTTAGTGTGGTGTTCAGCTGCAGCGACTTTATGAGGACCAGGATTCCATTTCCTGTAATGAAGTTGGACTCAACATTCAGGCTCTTCAGCTTTGTGTTCACCTTCAGCATCTCTGCAAGGGCCTGAGGAAACACACAAATACAAAAAACTGAACCTGTTTTTCCCAACTGATTTGCATCCTTAAATTCCTAATTATTTTCAAAATTGGATATACATTAGCATGGAGTTACATTGTATTTTCTTACTACATATTATAAAGGTAGAAAGTGGTAAAAAAATGTCATGCAACATGTGCTTTTGGCATTTTGATAAATTGTTATAACAAGTAACATCCAATAAGATCAACTACATAGTTTTGCTTTGCAAAGATAATACAGATAATACAAAATAAATCCATTTTTCCCATACGAGCAAATTTACAGTTTACCCAAAAATGAGTTTGGAGTTATTATCTGGCATCACATGTATTGAAGGAAAGTTGAACATTGATAATAGTCCACAAAACATTTTTAACACTATACAGAAAGTTTCGGCATTCTCCTATACATAGAAATGAATATAAACACCGTTTCTAAACATGAATAGAAAGAAAAAAAGGTATTTTCTGCGCATTCAGGTATGCAGAGATTGAAGGTTCTTGATGCTGTTCTCGCAATCAAAGTAGTGTCCACTTTAAGCTGTACGGAGGCATTTAAAATGTTTTTTCAGTTGTTTTTTATTTGGGGGATTGGAAAAAAGGACTGAATGTTCTTCAGTTATTTTGGAAAATGCTTCAGTGCCGTTCTGCTGAGAAACTCCAGGAAACACACATGCACACACACATATTGCGCTGTTACATGTCATGTACTAACAATTCCAGTTTTAACTCATAGATAATTATTATGCTACATCTTATTATTTTGTCTTCCATTAGATACATTTGATTATTTTGTCTTCAACCATCTAAATTACTGTATTTTCTGTTTTATTTTATTTCAGGTTTTTTCGGTTGGAGGATTTATATGAGCCCACTGGGCTTTTTACCTCCACCTGCACTATACAATCTCTTGGTTTTTTTGTTCTATGTATTTTAATTTGCGCACATAAATACACAAAACTAAAGTAAACTGTTTTGTGGACTATAATACATCTCCAGGCTCCCATTGACATGAAAGTTAGTAGATAATAACTATCCATCCATCCATTTATCTAACTGCTTATCCTGTGCAGGGTTGCAGGGATGCTGGAGCCTTTCCCAGCTGACATCGGAAGAGAGGCTGGAGTCACCACTTCACCGATATTGAAAGTTACTACAAACAATGTTACCTGCAGTTAAACCAAACTAAACAGGCTCACCAATGAAAAAAAGGTGTTTAAATGTTTTGGTCTGGGTTCAGACAAATGAAAGATTAAATCAGATCATCAGGATTCTACGCAGCATTTTGTTTTGAAAGGAACCAGTGTGACTTACATAAGCTACAGGGTCGTTGCTTCTGGTTCCTACGATGCTAAACCTCTCCACCACAGTGTTCTTGAGTAGAGCCTCGGCGTAGGCCATCAGAGTCTTGACAGGGATGTTCTGGGTGCAGAGAAACAGAACAGCAAAAATATTACAGCTATTAAATATAAGAAATACAGAATGTTACATATGTCTGCATATACGTTCATATAGCATTTAACTTTTCAACTGAATAGGTAATTGTGAAAAAAACTAAGTGTTGTTTAATGATATTTTTTTCTTCTGCAGAATGAACATACATCATGTGTATTTTGAGAGTAGAAATGTTCTTTATTTATAATAACTACAAAATGTTAAAAAAAAAAACACTCAAAAAGAAAAACTGATGTTCGTGAATGAATCATTGTGTTTGAGTTCGAATTAATGCAGCATTAAATTCATATCCACACTCACAGACACTTACCTTGATGTTGTTGAGGTTGACATCCACCAGGTCAGGGTCATTTCTCTTTATTTTTAAGAGGGTCTCCTCTACGTCGGTGGAGTTGGGCTCTTCGTCCGGGACAGGTTTGTACTGGGTGCACTGAATTACACCTAGAACACATTTATACAAAACACTCACAAACAGCAGGAGACACAGTACAACAAATTTTGCATAGAATGCAGCAAAATACTTGATTTGGCAGATTTTGGAACTTTAACTATCACAGTATCGGATGTGATGTAAAACTCAAGCAGCTGTTTCATTTCCCGTTATGCATTTTGTCTAATATGTGGCAGTAAAATGGCAATAAAACAGAGTGGGAAGCTTTGTAAAGTGGATTCAAACATAAGTTAGTAAAGATAAAAACATGGAGAAAAAACATGGAATGACTCAATACAGCTTTTAAGTCGACATCCAAGTATCCAGAAGTCCCATGAGCCCAAACTGACTTTAAAAACATGTCATTTAAACTGAGCTTGAGTTTTAAGGTCTTATCGCGTAAGTCTTGAGGTATGCAGATATTACATGTTCCTTTTTGACCTGGACTAGTGATGAATGAATGAATTTGACAAATCTCAGTATTTGATGACCTTGCTATGACAGCGATTGAGTCTCATTGATCGACCCTGATCGGCTGAGCAGCCTCGCTGAGGCTGATTTAGACAGCAAGTACAAAATTGCATGCATCAAGAGATTTGTATGCCTTAATTTACTCCCTTCGTACAGATGATAGGTTTTTACAAGGTATAAGAAAATATCTGGCCACTGTCGGCAATTTCATTGCATCCTTGACCGATGGACCCTACAGTGAGTACTGGTCGGGAAATCTCACCACGTGACTAAGAGTTAGCTTATTATTGTATTAAAACATGTGTCCTGCTGGATAACCCTTGGAAAAATCGGAGAATGCGTCAGATGATCCATATTCCAGTTTGTATTTTTCTTCCTGATGTTGCTGGTAACACATGTTCATCCCCTTGAAAATTCCCCCTTCGAAGTTGTGCAGGCTAATACTTTCAGCAAAGAGGCTACAGTGGATATTTCACCCTAAAAGGGTGTAAATAATGTTTTCTAAAATCAATGTGAGATCTCGGACTTTCCAGAAGCCTGGGTTATCCCATACAAACTGTATGGAGTCATTTTATTCTAGTTTTTCTGTTGTTTTATATTTTAAAATGAGCCCCCCATCTTTCTATGTTGTTAGGGAGACTGTTTTAAAGCAGCTGAGAAACAACACCTGACTTTCCATCAGCATGACCTTGAGTAGATAATGATTGGATTTTCTATTTTTAGGTGCTCTGTTCTCTTAAAACATCAATTTCAAATGTTTTTTACGTGCTGTTCTGTGTCAGCACTGCAAACATAGCAGGAGACAATGTCAGCAGGGGAATCAGGTGTTTATAGCTGGCTCTCTTTATGAGAGACGGTCATATTTGGAAGTTAGATGTTCAGGCTCCGCCTCTGTTTAGAACTGGAGGCAAATCTATTGGACAAGCCACCATGCATGTTGTTTGCACTGATGTATGAGTGTGTTTGAGTGTGTGAGTGAAATAAAAGTTGTATTAGAATACCATGTAGTATAGTGCAAGATGAACAGATGAATAATCTCTGTTAATCCTGGAGGAGAAATTAGATAATCTGAGTGTCTGTATACGTTTAGCTGTGCCTACTGACTGACTAGACTCACTGTATAGCTATATTTGTGCATTCATGGAAAGCAAACAAAGACTCAGCCTATCATCTTTGCTAAAATCCAGCATTCTGCCCACATGAGATCATTTCACTTGACTCCAGTCCAAGTCCACTCACTTCAACATTCCTCTTGAATGATGTGGTATTTTCTTTTAAGTGATCTGCTTTTTTTTACGACACTTTAACTTGGTTGCTGAAAACCCCTACAACAAATCTAACTGACTGAACTGAGTGAGGACACGTCCTGCAAATAAAAAACTTGCACTGTTTTTATTTGAAGTGTGCCAGTGAGTGTGTTTGTGCTTACTGTTAAGGCCTTGTTTGTTAACTATGGTGCTGCTGGCCAGGGCTTCATAGTACTGCTGGTTACTCATTAGGGTGTGCATACCCAGGATGGCTGGAAGAAAGCAAGAAGACTGATTAAGGATT
Source organism: Lophius americanus (assembly GCA_037951165.1). NCBI lineage: Eukaryota > Metazoa > Chordata > Actinopteri > Lophiiformes > Lophiidae > Lophius > Lophius americanus. Next base: position 153,025 of record JBBDHG010000111.1, on the reverse strand, counting down.
GAAAATACAGAATCAATTTTTTTTTAAAGAGAGATAAAAACAGAAATACAGATGCTGAAAAGGAACTCATACGTTTCATCATTGTCCAGTAGCAGCCATACAATGGTCCACCATGCTGATGTGGACAGCATTTCAGCACTCGCAGCATCACAAGCAAGTCAAACTTGACACTGTTATTTCTAAAATCAAGCAGTTTGAAGCTATTAAAATCCAGTACCGCAGTTTGGGTAGAAGAATGTACCAACTTTGATACTGCAGCCACAACTGAGGTTTCACCTTCCTTTCAGTTATTACAGATCAAAGTCACTTTATACATGCTGTATTATAACTATAATTTATGTCAGGGTATGAGGGATTCCTCGACTTGAGGAATCATCAGGGACTTATGTTATTTCTTATTTTCAATTTGTAATCGGAGAAGCTATATTGTCTAATTCCACAATAATAAAGTTAATAGAGACTCTGGTAGTGATTTAAATATTTAGATAAATAGTTTTTACAGTCTTTCAACACACCATAAATGAGCTAATGAACTTACAAAGCATAAGGGTTTGTTTTTTTTCAAGTCAGTTTCTTTAAAAATCTATTTTGCAAATTAGGACTTTGTCTTTCAAGTATTTTCAAGTAATAATAATTTTGTAAGAGAGAGAGAGATCAGCAAAAAACAGTGCTGTGAAGGATTGAGTGATCCATCCCTATCACTCTCCAAGTACTTCTTTCTGATGTTTGTAAATGCAGAAATACATTTGTGGAAAATATTTTACACAATATTAATAATTTGCCAAGCATTATGCATTCGGGAAAACTCTGCTGAAATACATTCATTTTAGAGACTGTCCGATTGTGCCACTAAGTTAAGATGTTGCATTCCCCTGACCCAGACATAACAATTCCGTCATTATCTACTCACCCCATGCTGATGGAGAGTCAGGGGAACTTTTTTCATTCCACGAAACAACAGCTGATAATGGAAATTTGATTTCCGGTAAAGATTTCCGGTAAAAATGGGTCTAATTCACTTTCCTATTTGATCATTACATTCTTCTTCTTTTTAGAGAATGTTATATTGCTCTTTAATATGTAGCTCAAGAGATGTATAATAGATTAAGAGACTTCTTTTCACTGGTATGGAGCGAGTAGATTTTTAACTTACACTAGTTTTGGGTGAACTGTTCCTTTATCGCAGGCCAAAAACATGACCATGACAGAGGGCCGGGGCTGGTCCATGCAAGAAGTGCGTGCAATCTATTGATAACCTGGGTTGTGATCAGCTAGTGAACAGAGATATCCAGCAGAGATGGTGGAGGAGAGGATGGAGGGATGAAGGGAAAGGGAAGATGGAAGACAGAAGGAGCACTAGAGGAAATGGAGAAGATTAGGATTAAAGAGAAGTTAATGAATGAGGGAAATTGAGGCCATGATGGTGTTTACAATGATTAGTGAAGGAAATGAGGAATAGTTAGATGCCTGCACGTTCACCATTAGATCCATGTAAATATATCATTAATTCAAATAATTTTGGCCACATCTGTGTGTGTGTGTGTGTTTGTGTGTGTGTGTGGGGGGGCGTGTTTGTGGGAGGTCCTCGCAAGTGATGATCAGAAATTAAGTCCCAATAAAACATATAAAACAGACACGTGTGTGTAGGAGAGGTCCTTGGGAGTGAGGATCAGAAACCAAGTCCCGATAAAACATAAAAACCAGTATGTGTGTGTGTGTATATTTGTCATCATTTTGTTAGTTCTGTAAACCTTGAGATTGAAATACAAAATTAAAATGAGTAAACAAACCAACGAAAACCAGATTTATTCTCCCCATTTTTCTGTTAAGAGTAAAACAAAGTAAAACAGCATATTCTTAATTGTTTGATGATATAAACAACATAGACTGATGTAGTTCTTAAAGACATGAACATGAATTTGGTGAAATGTGACGATGGTGTGATCTCGTTACCTGCGATGTCACAGAGCTCAGCATCAGAAGCACTAGCCAGGGCTTCTTCTAGCTCTGGCTCCAGAGTCACATTCTCTAAGATGGGGTCCACCATCTTTTTTGGCACCCAGGCTTTCCCTACGAGAAGAGTAGAGATAAGATCGTGTGGGTTCCCCCTGGTTACTCAACAGTAAAAACAAGTAATATTGTTGATTTGGGCCCTAAGATTGGCCGTAAATATCAATGTAAGCTTGATTGGTTGTTTATGTGTCTCAATTCACATCACGAAGCTCAAGTAACTCAAATCTGACTTTTTGCCTTAATTGGACACAAATCAAATTCTTTCAAAGGCGACATTAGTGCAATTATAATTTTTCAGTCACTTTCAAATATGGGATGCCACTTTACAATACGACCACCCTTATGAAATATTTATAAAAAATGTATAATTAGTTTATAAATTAGGTTGACATTAGATAACGTTTATAAACAGCTTATAACGCTGCTCTCAATTTATCAATGCTGGTCATTATTTGGGCAATATCAAGTTCTCATTACGAATAAGTGTGCTGACTATTTGGCAATTATCAGGTCTCTAACGCACTTCATATTTGATGAGTTATAGCAACTTATTACACTACACACTAAGTGTTTACAACTTAATTAGTAAACTACGTATAAATCATTCATAAATTTTAATAAGAGGAGTCTTATTCTTAAGTTGTATCGTAAATGGTCTTAAATCAGATAAATATCTGATTTGTGGCAATGTGACATGAATGCAACCGGCAAATTGGCATTATTGCGGCTTTTTGTATATAAATATGGGCTGACCACTGGAGTCATTAGTATTGTGGGTAAAAACCAGAACAACACTAATGAGAGATAAAGACAACAAGGGAATCTTCTGCTGTTCACAACCTGCTAGTGAACATTAAAGAAGTATTTGTCTTCCTCCAGAAAATATCATGTTCGCATTCCCTGCTAGGACAGTTTGAATAACATTAGTTAACTCACAAATGTCATTTATGTTGACATTCCAGTTCAGAGTCAAGTCAAGCTTTATTTATACAACACATTTAAATAAAAAATAGTGTTGAGCAAAGTGATTTACAACGTAAATGGTTTAACAAGAAAACACAATGCATCATAACAAAAATATTAAAATCAGCAAATAAAAATGAATAAATATGCTGCATGCAAATATGCATGCAGCAGTAAATATGCATATATGCACACACATACATATACATATATACACATATACATACACAAAAACATATATGTATGTATGTATGTATATATGTAAATACATATATACATACATACACGTATACATATATATACACACATCCCCATATATACATATATACACACACATATACATATATATCTATGTTAACATATATTTATTTATTTATTATAATTTCTTTTTATATACTTAATATTTTTATTTTCTTCAGTTTTAAATCTGTGTTTATTGCTGCAAGGCAATAAGCAGGGAAACTTGTTCTAACTGTGTATATGCCAATAAACACTTTGGCTTGAAAGTAATAGAAAGCATGAATCTAAACTAACGTTCCAATTTAACTACGTTTTTCCTGACAGAATTGTGAGAACACTTACTACTAGTCATTAACTTGTAATCATGTCAACGTTGACGTGATATAATACATTAAAATTGCTCAACAGAAACCTCTCCGTTTGTACACAGAAAATACATCTCTGACCGATAAATCATGGAAATTCAGGATTTCGTTTTTGGACCTCAGCGCAGCATCCGACACAATCCATCCAGAAATATTCTCCTTCAAACACTCCCAGCTTAACATATCTCCTGCCATCTGTCAGTGGATCACCAACCTCCTGACAGGCAGGGAACAGCAGTTGAGGTTGGGGGAGGTGACCTCTGATCAGTCAGCACTGGTGCTCCCCAGGGATTTGTACTCTTCCCACTGTTCTTCTCCATCTACAGCAATGGCTGGAAGCCTATGGACCCCTCTGTGAAACTGAAATTTTCCGATGCAGCTACCATAATTAGATTTATCTAAGACGCCGATAAGTCTGCACTTCGATAGGACATTGTGTGACTGGTTCTTTGGTGGAGTCAGACCAATTTTCGTTAAGAGATAAGAGTGAATTTTAGGTGGCAGCCATCAGTTCTATTCCCTACCACAATATCCAAGAGCTTTGTGTCAACTGCGAAGATCTTCACCGTTTGGTTCCTTTCTCATATCCAGAAGTCCGGCATCAACTCAGAGAATTCACTTCCCCAGGAACTGAGGACACACGGTCACCTAAATCAGCTGTATGTCCAGTTGCACAACGCCGACATTGAATCAATCCTGTGCATCACAATGTGGTTCAGAACTAACAGAAAACAAGATAGTAACGACTTCCGACCCGCTAGAACTTCACTACTCCTCACGAACTAGGAAGTTGTTCCACACAGTGCGGATGCAACATTTTCAAGACCATCGACACACAAAAGAACCGGACACAGGAGTCGCTTCTTTGCTTTTGCCCCTAAACAGCTGAACAGAATCAATTCAATTCAAACAACATTATTTATCCCACCAGAGGCAAGATCAGATCACAGTCAAACAAAAATACCATAAGGACTAATACATTATGAGTTCAAAATGGAAATAATGTTAAATAAGATAAAATGTTTAAAAAAGATAAATACAGTAGAAAAAACTATGTTTGTTTATTTACAGGTCATAATGCAGAGAGGATAAAGGATCTTGCATACCGGTTGGACCTGTAGACAGGTAAAGAGTACCGACGCCCCTGTGGCAGCAGAGAGTATTACCAGGCAAGAACATGTTCAGAAGAAGCCAGAATACACATTGTTTTCTGGATGATTTGTTGATTACAATTGGAATTCAGGTCTCTTAGTTTCACTCCTATAATTTTGGAGCATATGTTTACAATATTGTTCGGGCTGTTGTTGTCCTTTACTGTCCGGTGGTGAAACCAGCAGATAAAGAAAAGTTCTCAATAAAAGACAGATAAAAACGACAGAGGATGGAGGGCTTCATAGAAAATGCGAAGAAGGTGAATTCTCTGTTTCCACCTCTGTACAATGGCTTCGGTGTTCACTTCAAATGAGCTGATGCGCCCATGACCATCATCAATTCCTGCCCCGCGACTACCAGCCCAGGATCACACAAACATGTCACATGCTCTATCCCGTATATGTTGCACATTATTGTTATATGTCTGCTTCTATGTGTCGACCTAGTCTGCAAATAAAACTGATTTTGATCATGTACTTAAACCTTTAAACGTATTTCAATTATGAAGAAGTTAGAAGTTAGAACCCTTTTTATAAAACAGTCTAGGCAATAGCAAATAAATGACCACACAGACCATCTCCTGCTGTAGAAATCCGCTGTATTGTGTAACCCAGCCGAGCCGTTTGAGGTGAGCATGCCATCATCCCCTCACAACTGACCGCAGGCTGTCTTCGCCGTCTGAAGGAGTCGTCACTTAAAGTTCTGATGTGTCGGTGTCCGACTGCTCCTCCAGTTTCAGACGCACTTTTTTTTGGACACCCCTCCAACTTCTGGCAGCAGGGATGTGAGATTTTGCTCTGAGTGCCGAGCAGCTCTTTGAAAGTTGCCCTTTTCTCTTTTCTCTGACCCGATCATACCGATAAATTCTTCAATGTTATCAAGCACATTGTTGAAACCAGCATAAGGAGAAACAGAGCCATCTGTGGAGCAAACTGCAGTGGCCTCAGTGTCAGCGGAGTTTGAACAAATGTGAGATGATGACAGACCGCCTTGAGCAGGGTGCAGAAACTTCTGTCACTCCACGGGCTGTTTATTCACTTTGCCCCACACAGATTTAAATCCTGCCAGTGAAGTTAAACCAGACCTAAGCCGTCGTCCGTGACTGAAGGGGGATATCCCCAAAAAATCCCCAATCCCCTGTGTGCTACACCCAATCCCCCTGACTGAACTCCTAAAATTAAATGTGTGTTAGTTATGTCTCGGGTTTTTTGGAAGAAATTTAAAAAAAAAGAGTAAAGAGTAAAACATTATATATATAAGATATATCTCTTTATTTGTTTCCTATGCAGCAAATCTGGACTAAAACGCAAAAAAACTGTGTTTTTTGTGGTAAAAATAAAAAAAATATATGAACTATAGGAGTCAAATATAATAAAAACTCTATAGATCAACTTGATTCATCCACGCCACATTTGGACTAAATCAGATAAAATGGCGACAAATTATGTCCCGAAATCCATCCATGAATTAATGTTTGAGTCATTTCATTAACACGAAGGATCTATGGTGATGACGATTCCATAACATCTCTTCCAGAGATGTAATTAATCTCCTTCCTTTTAATTATACAAGCCCAATGAAGCAGTAACACCAATAAAGAGGAACACGACAAAAGTGCGAGCAGTTCCTCTGTGAGATTCAAATAGAAATGTCGGCCATCTTTTCCCATCCATCACAATTCAGTGTTTACTGTAAGTGGTTCTGGCATGGCGTCTCACGGGAGCGCCTGAACACTGGTCACGTGGAAAGAATCGCCCCTAAGGGCTTTAAATAACCCTTCCACTCATGGAAACCTGGGCTTTTACCATAACAGACAATCAACTATAGACTTTACTGAGACTGCATTCATAACCAATTATATCTCTTTCGTATTAACCCAATTACTCAAAAAACATTTCATGGATCGTTTTCAAATTTTATACCCATGTAGACTTTAGTGCAAGGAGGAGTTGGATGATTTTGGTAAAGGTTGATTGCCAACTTCTGAAACTAGGGGCAGCTCTATCTCCAAAGGATTTGGGCCATCATTTCTCAAACGTCTGTCTGATTCAGTCCAAATTCGTGCATATTAATCAACTCAAGGAGATTTACCTTGTTTATGCCGTTGCTTACTTTAGTAAGTCATATTTTACTCACTAGGGCAAGAATTTCATGCAAAAACAGTTCTTTGAAGATAACTTCATCTGATTTAACTAAACTATGGTGCATGTGATTCAACTATCAATCATGAGATCGATCCTCTTTTACTCTAATAGAACATATTTTACTCAATCTTATCTTTTATGACAGGTTCTGGGGACTTTTCAGGGATAAACCCTTATTAATTCAAATTAGACCTAGTTTAGTTAATTAATCTCAACCCTCTTCTGCATTTAACATTATATTTAAATATTTTTAGTTTTTTTTCCACTTCTTAGCTCTCATTTCTTAAATTCACGGCTCTGCTCATATGATAAAAACGGTGATATAAGAACACAGTGCCACCTTATCATCTTTTCACCAAAAAAACAACTTCTCACCTCTCTTCTCCCCTGTGAAGGGAACCAGGTCTTCTTTGTCAGGATGCTCGTTGGCCTGTTTCTCTAGGTGGGCCAGCAGGTCGTCTCTCTGAAACGTTCCCGTCGGGGCTTTCTTGGTCTGGTCCTTCTGCCGTAACCCAGCTGGCAACAACGCATTCTAGATAAGAAATGACATCATTGAGTGTTTGAGGACAATAATTTGTTATTCGCCTAACTTCATTCTTCCTGTCATAGTTAAGTTCCATAATTCCTTGAAATCAGTGCAGAACAACAAAGAGCAAATTACTCCAAGATTTAGTTCTTGATAAAATCGCACAACCATGGAAATCACTAATCACCATTATATATCATCCATGCATGAGTGGTACCATTCAGTCCGATCATTTAACCCTTTAATGTCCTGCTCAGCTGTTTGGTTGAGCAAATTTTTGTGTCACCATTTCTTTTTGAAAATTGTAACTGAACCTGTTTATACTGCGACCCAGTGGTAGCATGTATATGCTAAAGAGAAAGGGACAAAGGATGGAGCCCTGGGGGACACCAAAGGTCAAAGGGGCCAGTGAGGAAGAGGCGTTACCCGTGGCTATTTAGAAAGTCCTAAAGGATAAAAATAAATAAATAATTCATAATACATTAGAATTATTATTACAATTATTATAATACTATTATTATTTTTACTGTTTAAAATAGCTGGACTAAATTATTTTTTATTTTATGGTAAATTTAGAGTGTCAAAGAATATTAAATAAATAAATTCCCCAAAGAAATAATATTTTTGGCGAGGACATCAAAGGGTTTAGGAGCATCCCAGTCAGAAAGGAGGAACCAATGCATTTTATTTTTTACAATTTGACATTGTTGATGGCGAATCTAACATAATCTTCTACCTTCAGTCTTTCATTCTGAATAATTATCCTTTAAAGATGCATGAAAGAAGAGCACAACTTTGGCTTTATATTAAAAATGTGATACATTCAAACCAAAAAAACAGCCTTTTAACATTCAATAACCACAGAAATTTAAATTTACCCAAAATAATTTAAAGGAAAGAGATCATAAAAACAAACCAATTTGCTGGTTGTTGAACCAGTTGCTTTAACGGTGTTAAAAATAGAGATGGGGGTACAGCCTCTTCGCTGACTCCCACATCAGTCACAATCTTTCCTCCTGCTCGACGGGACCAGGACATTTCCCAGCGCTTTGCTGTTCACCATGTTATTCTCAACTTAAAGCAACAACTTTCAAACACGAGCTCTAACAAGGCCTACTTATAGTTCCATATCTTATCGTTCCTCTCAGCACTTGGGGACCTCTCTCTCTCTCTCTCTTTCTCTCTCTCTCTCTCTCTCTCAGAATGTCTCTCACTCAGCCTGTGTAACGTTAATAAAGCAGCAAACAAATCAAACATTTTAGCCTCATAACAAAACAATTACAAGGTTGCATGATGTGAAAAGCATTCTCAGGATTTCACTATTCTAGAAATCTGTTTCTATCATTCAGTCTTTCCAGTTCTGACCAGTAAGCGCTCATGTAACACACAATAGTATTTATAGTAAAGCCAGGAGTACATCAGGACGTCACCGGCAGCTTTTTCTGTCGCTCGTTGTTTCAGCTGCAGATAAAAAGCACTCCACCACTCCCAACATGTTATTTTTACTACTATGACACTTTTGTCTTTCTCCTCTATGCATTCTAACTGCACGGTCCTTGTAGCCCCTCCCCCGTCCTCCTCTGTTCCCTCGGTACGTCCGGCAGACACAGCTGACATTTCTGAGCACATGAATGTATCATGAAGATTTCATCTCCCTAAACGATAGATTTCTGCACCCCAGTCTCCTCCGACTAGCGATAGTTGGAAGAGAGAAAATTGACAGGCTAGTCATTTAACTCTTACTGGTCCTATGCTGTTGTCCCCGACAACAAGGGTATATCCCCGAAAAGTCCCTGAACCGCTGCGTTGTACCCGCAAGCCTCCTGATTGAACTCCTCAAATGAAATGTGAAGTTTTGAAGTTATGCAGTAAAGGAAGATCAGACTGCTTTACGGTTTTTGACATAAATCACCCGCTAGTGTTGGAAGTATACAACCGGGCTTTCTAAAAATAAATCCAGTTATTCATCACATTAAGGACTATGTGGGTACAACATTTGAAAATGATCCATGAAATAGTTTTTGAGTTATCGCGTTAACACAACGGATTATTATCACCGACCTTTCGGGATATGATAACTGATTTCATTATTAAAATGGTGAATTAGAAGTCCAATATTTATTCTTTTTTTATGTCTAACTGCTGGATTTTCCTTAAATACTTGTTTTTTTTGTCTGTACGCTGTTTGACAGTGTAGCTAGTGTGGTACAGTGTTCGTGTTCTAGCTGCCTATAAAAACAAAACAGAAACCAGCATTAACACTTCTTTCCAGAAATTAGTGCCACAGTAGCTCTTCTGCGCGATGAGAGAACGCGAGCTAGCCGTTGATCCCGACACTCATCAATGAGTCACGGGTTTTGCATAGCAAGGCAATGATTAGAAAATTCATCAAATCGTCCTGAAGCTTTAAGTTTTGAACTTTCCACGAATTGTCAAATCTCCTCAATAATCGGGGTATATTGGATTTGCCTGAACTCAGAGCGGCGTTGTGTCGTAGAAGTACGTTCTATCAAGAACTCCAATCTTTAGTTTGTTATTGAAAGGCGGTGACACTGTACTGGGTTTACTAAATACACCAAATGTTCCCTTGATGATTGAAAAAACATTCATCATCCTACAATCACGGTACAACTGGTAGGCATGTCACGTTTTTGTTTTTAGTGAAAACTTACTGGAAGTGATGCAGGAGGCCAAGCTGGGAAGTTTGCAGTACGTAGGAAAACACAGTGGTACTTGATTCTGTTGTAACGCCCTCACAAACAAGGCAAGCACACACACACACACACACACACACACACACACACACACACACACACACACACACACACACACACACAGCCTCTTAAAAGTACCATCTGCTCACGTCAGAGAGTCCCTCTGGTTACCCTCTACACACACACACACACACACACACACACACACTAAAACCTTCCAGTCATCTCTGTGACTCTGTCAGTGGGGGAATGGTATCTCTTCATCAGACATTCATCAGAAGGACATCAGAGCTACTTGTCCTCACATCACCCCAAGACGTATTTGATGGTACGCAGTAATACACACTTTATTAACAGAGCTGAAACACAAGCCTAACGTTAGTACGCCACCTACTGCAGAACAATAACTTGATACACAACCAAAGTACTACACACAGAGAACTTTACCAACGTCGTCGTCTCTGACAGCGTTGGGTATATCCCTGAGAAGTCCCCAATTCCCTGCGTTGTACAAGCAATCCCCCAGACTGAACACCTCAAATTAAATGTGATGCTATTTCCTTTGTATCTTTTAGTAAAAATGTTTCCCCAAAAAGAGTAAAATATGAACCAATATGGATTAAACATGATGTAAACAAGATAGATCTCCTCGAGTATACGCAACAGATTTGGACTAACCCTCTGATCAACGGTTGAGAAATGATGGCCAAAAAAACTTTGGGAGATAAATCTCCCTCTAGTGTCAGAAATATATGACCGACTTCTTGCAAAATCACTCCAGTTCTTCCTCACACTATGGTCTATGAGGGTATAGAATTGAAAAGATGATCCATGAAATAGTTATTGTGGGTTATGTCAAGAAAACAGTGTTTTTCTTGTGAAAAAAGTTCCCCGAAGTGAGTAAAATATGAAATAATAGAGTAAAATTATGATATTTACAAGATACATCTCTTGTAAATAAAGTCGATTCATGTGCAATAAATGCATTATGGCCGAAATGCGAAGTATGTGTATTGTATTCATGTATACACGTGCACATGGCTGATAAAGCTCCCCCTAGTGTTTGAAATATATATACAACCTTTCCATAAATCCATCAACTTCTTCCTCGCACTAAAATCAATGTGGGTATAAAATTTGAAAAAGATCCATGAAATTGTTTTTTAAATATCGTGTTAACACGATGGATCTGTGGCAGACGCGTCAGCGATAGCAATTTAATTATATCCCAGTGTTCACGGGGATTTAATTACGTAATAACAGGGAAGAAGAACGTTAGCATACTTACAAAATCAGTCTTCTCTCAAATTTATCCCTGTGGTCCGGTTCAGCTTCCTCCTTGTTAACCAATAACTTAACTTATAACTATTACTATTATTATTAACTTAATAACCAATAACTTCCTCATTCATGTACTTGACTACTCTTTGTTATCAGAATGAGTTCAACTTGAATTACTTAAATAATTAAATTAAATCTGACTACAACGTCCTTTGAACTATACCATTTATTTTTCAGGACTAAAAAAATACTTTCTTTTGAAATAAATCTAATATGAAATTTTCGGCTTTAAAATTATTTTCTTTTTTACTTGAATGACACTGGGATGGAAAAATTCCCCCTTCAACGCTCAACGTTCCGCTTTACTTCAAACAACTTAAATCAAAATGAAACATACAGCCCTGCTATCAAAGACATGTGGCATGTGTATTACGTCATGTGTACATGAACGTACCATACGTGTATACGTAAGTTCACGTTTATGTGTCGTGTGTGCATGTTCATCTGCATGTGAAGAATGTCCATGTCCAAGTCTCGTATGTCCATGTGTCGTATGTCCAAGTCTCGTATGTCCAAGTCTCGTATGTCCAAGTCTCGTATGTCCAAGTCTCGTATGTCCAAGTCTCGTATGTCCAAGTCTCGTATGTCCAAGTCTCGTATGTCCAAGTCTCGTATGTCCAAGTCTCGTATGTCCAAGTCTCGTATGTCCAAGTCTCGTATGTCCAAGTCTCGTATGTCCAAGTCTCGTATGTCCATGTGTCGTATGTCCATGTGTCGTATGTCCATGTGTCGTATGTCCATGTGTCGTATGTCCATGTGTCGTATGTCCATGTGTCGTATGTCCATGTGTCGTATGTCCATGTGTCGTATGTCCATGTGTCGTATGTCCATGTGTCGTATGTCCATGTGTCGTATGTCCATGTGTCGTATGTCCATGTGTAGTTAGTCCATGTTTAGTTAGTCCATGTGTAGTTAGTCCATCTGTCGTATGTCCATGTGTCGTATGTCCATGTGTCGTATGTCCATGTGTCGTATGTCCATGTGTCGTATGTCCATGTGTCGTATGTCCATGTGTCGTATGTCCATGTGTAGTTAGTCCATGTTTAGTTAGTCCATGTGTAGTTAGTCCATCTGTCGTATGTACATGTGTCGTATGTACATGTGTAGTATGTACATGTGTAGTATGTGCATGTGTGGTATGCGCATGTGAAGAATGTCCATGCGCATGTGAAGAATGTCCATGTGCATGTGAAGAATGTCCATGCGCATGTGAAGAATGTCCATGTGCATGTGAAGAATGTCCATGCGCATGTGTCGTACGTACATGTGTCGTATGTACATGTGTAGTATGTGCATGTGTGGTATGTGCATGTGTGGTATGCGCATGTGAAGAATGTCCATGTGCATGTGAAGAATGTCCATGAGCATGTGAAGAATGTCCATGCGCATGTGTAGTCAGTACATGTGTGGTACGTCCATGTGTGGTATGTTCATGTGTAGTATGTACTTGTTTAGTATTCCATGTGTAGTATGTCCATGTGCAGTATGTACATGTGTAGTATGTCCCTGTGTAGTATGTACATGTGTAGTATGTCCCTGTGTAGTATGTACAGTAATTCCATGTGTAGTATGTCCATGTGTCGTATGTCCATGTGTCGTATGTCCACGTGTCGTATGTCCACGTGTCGTATGTCCACGTGTCGTATGTGCATGTGTGTTATGTGCATGTGTCGTATGTCCATGTGTTGTATGTCCATGTGTCGTATGTCCATGTGTCATGTGTCCATGTGTCGTATGTCCACGTGTCGTATGTCCCTGTGTAGTATGTACATGTTTGTTATGTCCATGTGTAATATGTACATGTGTGTTATGTCCATGTGTAATATGTACATGTGTATTCGAATACACCGATTTACCGATTACTGCAGTACATGACAGAAGTACACAGACTACTGCAGTACATGACAGAAGTACACAGACTACTGCAGTACATGACAGAAGTATACACACTACTGCAGTCCATGACAGAAGTACACAGACTACTGCAGTACATGACAGAAGTACACAGATTACTGCAGCACATGACAGAAGTACACAGACTACTGCAGTACATGACAGAAGTACACAGACTACTGCAGTACATGACAGAAGTACACAGACTACTGCAGTACATGACAGAAGTACACAGACTACTGCAGTACATGACAGAAGTACACAGACTACTGCAGCACATGACAGAAGTACACAGACTACTGCAGTACATGACAGAAGTACACAGACTACTGCAGTACATGACAGAAGTACACAGACTACTGCAGTACATGACAGAAGTACACAGACTACTGCAGTACATGACAGAAGTACACAGACTACTGCAGTACATGACAGAAGTACACAGACTACTGCAGTACATGACAGAAGTACACAGACTACTGCAGCACATGACAGAAGTACACAGACTACTGCAGTACATGACAGAAGTACACAGACTACTGCAGTACATGACAGAAGTACACAGACTACTGCAGTATACGACATTAGGGGGTTTGTTGAGCCACTACGGCCCCATAATTCTTCACAGACACCAACATGGCGACAGAAACTCCTGCCTGTGGAATTTAAATGATAAACTCACGTCAGGATCCAGCTCCTCTAGTTCATCCTCTAATCTCTGCAGCTCCTCTTCCGACAGTTTCTTCAGCAGCTCGTCTTCGTCTACGTCCCTGTATTTCTCCATCTCTTTCCTCATCACTGACATGATGGACGGCAGGCCTGGAGACACGGACAGGGTCACTACAACACGGCACACATAGAGACTGTGGTAACATAAACATTTAGGCTGGTACAGAATGAATATTGATGACAAAATCAGATTATTGTGCATTTCCCCGTTGGGAATTCATAAAGTTTTTTCTAAATTGCTTAAGGTGGGTAAGGTAAGGTATATCACATATAATGGACTGAACAAGGTTCTATTTAAAGTTTTTGGGGTCGGTTGGTTCATCTCAACAGGTCAGAACACATAAGCATTACTTCCACTTTAATCCTTCAAAATAAGAGCACTTAAAATGAATTACTCATCAGGATTTTTAAAACTTTAAAGAAAGAAAATCGGTATTGGCCGGTCAGACTTAATAAAAATTGGTGATCACCCAAAAAAAATGCAATCGGTGCACCTCTAGTATATATATATATATATATATATATATATATATATATATATTCACACATATGGGGTCTTCAGAGGTCTTTAAATGGTGGCCTCACCTCTTACCCCTCCCAACAAGATTTTACAATGAAAGAGATCAGGAGCCTATCAGACGCCGGGGTTGAAGGGAAACTCAGTATCTGTGGATTGACAAAGCAAATAAAGTTAAAAACAGACTTGAACATCGGAATTGATTGTAAAAAAAATAATGCAGTGGAGGAAAAACGAAGCACTTTAGAGTCGCTTTACTGTAAAAAAGCTTAAAACACTGACCTCAGTGCCCCCAGCAAAGGTGGCCAGGTACCTGTAGCACTCCAGGGAAAGAACGAAACACCTGGTGAACAGAAGCAGAGCGAAGAGACCTTCAAATTAAAACCATCTAAGCATCATATCCCGGACTCTGACGACTTTGAGAGCTACAGACAGCTGAGAGCTACAGACGGCTGAGAGCTACAGACAGCTGAGAGCTACAGACGGCTGAGAGCTACAGACGGCTGAGAGGAAAATAAAAGTTTTGAGATTCCTGAAAAGACACTTGATGATGATTCGTTTTACTTGTCTTAAAGGAACAGTTTGACATTTTGGGAAACGCCAGAACTTTTATGTGTGCCGTATCATGTCTCCGCGGCTGATATGAGGCTACAGCGAGCCGCCATTTAGCTAATCCTAGCATGAAGATTGTGGAACGGGGGGAAACAGTTAGTCTATCCTCGGCTTGACAACAAGAAGCAGCTCAGCACCCAATGACGTGGAAAACAGTCATGTGGTGAAATTGCCACGTCAAAGAGGTGAGGTGAGAGTAACTGCTAACCCTGAAGATCAATAGGGCTCTTCGGAATTTTTCCCGTTCACTCGCCTTGATGCCCATCGGGGCGTTTAGGAGAATATTCCATGGACTGATGAGTAGAAGGTTAGCGGTGGTCCCGTTAGATCTGTCATAAACCAAGTACGGCCTTCCACAAACGGAATAATATACCAACAGTCCAGCATGGCGGTGGCAGTGAGATGTTTCTGGGGATGCTTTATGGGTTCAGAACCAGGACCGTTGTTATAATTGAGATAAACGTGAATCAGGCTCTCTACTGAGGTAACAAATCCAGCGAGATAACATCTTATTTCTTTAATAATTGGCCCACTGGTCTACAATACAAACACCACTACATACTACACATCCCAGAAGGCACTGCGACAGCCTGTGCCTTCTGCTCCTCGCCGCTCCTCTTTTGTCAGATATCAGCGTAGATCCAGTCACTCCGATAACCGTTATGATAATCCTGAGAAGGGATGCTATGGAGGCCTGAGGTGCTGCTGCTCCTGGATGCAGTAACAGACATATGAGCGTCAGTCTTCTTTTACGGTTTTATTATGGCAGAAGAAAAGAAACGGCAAAATCAACCCTGCAGGTTCTGTGGATATTGTTAATTAAGAATTTCAGCATAAATTGCTGGACTCTAATTAAAAACATTACGATTTTAGACGCAACTTGAAAAACAGTTTTTCTAGCCGTAATCTGACTATTTTCTGTTCCCTTGGTTTTGTTCTAAATTCTAAAAAATGAGTAAAAAAAATTAAATTAAATGGTCATAATACCTTCTAGATCAAACATGGCCACTAGGAGTGCTGCTGGGTTCTCTATCTGGACTCAGTTTTCAGTTTTGGACCCTTCTGTGATTTGAGTTTGACACTCCTGATCCAGCGCAACTGGTTCAGGCATCAAGATAAGGATCCCAAGTAGGAGAGAGGAAATCCACCTCTGAAGGGCTAGAAGAGCTATGAAATTAAAGTTCTGGAACCCCTCTGCTGCGGCCCGACCTGAAAAGATCAGTGGCTGCACTAAAGGCGGGCCATTAAACCACCACAGCCATGTCTGAGACCGGACCGCATTTATCAGAAGCGTTTGGTTTCAGTTGTTGATGCTAAATGCGGCAGGACTAAATACTGGGTTCAGGGATTCACAAATACTTCTTCATGCTGGGGATTTATCCGCTGGAGAACCTTTTTTGTTTTATTAAATAGAAGCATTATTTGAAACTTATACTTTGTGTTAACTCACGTTAACTTTTTTTCTATATTACGTTTGGTTCGAAAACCCGGATCAGTTTAGAATGAGGTGCAAACCAAAACAGAAAACCGGGAGCGGGTCTAAGGTCAAATCTTTTCTCTGTGGTTCTGACAGCAGACAATTAGGACTTTTTCATCTGTTTAGTCCAAACTAACCGTCTGTTTCCTCCTGGATCTACAGTACATCCTGTGTCCAACCAGGATTCAGTGCCTGGACTGCTGCTCTGTTTTGTGTCTCAAAGCATTCTGGGGGGAAAGTAGAAAAGCAAACCGGGGAATAAATCCACTTTCTTGTCCAGGAAAGTTATTTTTCGCATTCACGTATCCGCTTTCCGACCAAACATCTCACGACAGAACCGGGGACGTCGCACCAGACGACCGACGATGGATGTGCAGCAGCAGATTTGTGTGTCACACCAGCAAACGCCTGGCCTTCACGCCGCCTCCAAGGCCCGTTTCCTTAAATCCATGGGTCAGGGGTTTGAAATGTGTTGTGAGCTGCTGCGGATCCACATGACAACACTAATAATAACTGCACCGACGCCGTGGCGAAGGCCCAGAGTGTTCTGAGCCCGGGCAGAACGGCGTGAGCTCTAAAAGGTTCCATCGTAGCGCCGAAGATTCTGCATTCAGCGCTAAAGCAAAAAGGTTCTTTTGATCTGAAGTATGTCAGCAAGTGTGCTTCGGGCTAACCTCCTGAAAGACGAGGTCGAGCGCGCCGTTCTTTTGTTCTGCTCTCTCTAAGCTCCTTGACGAGACAAGTTTCCAAAAGCGAAGATGAAGAACTGGGCAGAACTCCAAATAATGCAGCAAAGTCCGCTGGAAGAGGCCGACCTGTTGTGCTGATATCAAACAGACCCGCGTCTGTATTTAGTTACAGGCCTCTGCTTCATCTGAGGACGTTCGCTAGGGAGGGAGGAAAACAACCTAACATGACCACCTGAGTCGGAATAGACCCAATACAGTCATGGACCCACGACTCGACCCTCGTCCTCTAAACAAGGCCCGTCCAGACTTCAGGCCCGCTAAGAATAGCCGCGCTGATATACAGTAGGATCATTAATCAAGGCTGGTGTGTGTGAAAAACTGATGCTTCGTGACAACTGGCCTCAGCAAAACCCATAATTCACCGTTTTAATGTAATGGCGCTTCCGGTAGGCGCCGTTTAGCACAACTTGATTTCAACGGCAATCATTTTGGACCCAAATGTTTAGAAATTCTGCAAATCTACACTGACATCAGCGGAAGTACCAAAATAAAAGCTGGAGGAAGAGAAACACTTTGACGCCACGGTGGTTTCTAAAATACTTAACTTTATCGGACGACTTCAAAAAGGAACCGACGATGGTGAAAACGACTCGGTCGAGTTACACGCTTCAAGTTCTTCAGGTCATACGAGGACTGTTCCAAGTTAGGCACTGATCCAGAACTACAATCAGAACCCGCCACGGTGCAAAAAGCGCCGCATTTACAGCGGATGGATTTTTACTACTTCAAGCTTTTATTTTGTTACTTCCTCTACTGACGTCAGTATAGACTTTGCATGTTTTCTAAAAACATTAGATTTAACATTTGGAGCTAAATGTGGTAAAATGTTGCTGTTAAAACCGTCATGTGCTACTTTCACAAACGGCGCCCCCTGTGGTAGAACATAGTTCATGAACCGCAACGTTTTCCTTGTACATCCTTTTGAGTTTAACCCTTTCACTCTTCGGTTGAGTCCTTATTTTTCGTTCAAAGTGTATAAAACTTTGACTGTTAGCGTTTATAATATGACCCAGTAGAAGCATGTTTATGCTAAGGAGTAAGGGGCCAAGGATGGAGCCTTCAGGGACACCACAGGTCAAAGGTCAAAGTGGCCACCAATGAAGACGCATGGCTAAAGGGAAAGTTTTCTGGCCTATTAAAGCCTGTGAAGAGTTACTCAGCAGAATTATGTAACTTGATACAACCAGAAAAGTTTTATAATTGTCTAATAGTTTATTTAAAACATGCTTAACCAAAAGACCGACCTAATCTTATTAAAATGGACTATTTCCCATGAAATACAAAATTTCATCATAAAATTATAAGCATGTCTTTTTTTTTCCACTGTCATTTGGTGGTAAAAGTATAAATAAGTGCCCAAAAGAGTTAAAACATGTAAAGAAGTCATTTTTCCATGCTTGAGGACATTAAAGGCTTTTTTAACATGATTTCTGGTGAAGAGGTGAATTTCTCCCAGATGTTCTCGAAGCAGAAAAACTGGACTTGCAGCCAATAAACCAACTTTTTCTGGACGCAGCACAAACTGTCGTGATAAAACATAAGAGAAGTTTTCCCTGAAGAAGTTATTCATTTTTATGAATCCAAGATATATGGTTGTCTTGACTGGCCGTGTTTTTTCTGAGCTTCTGACAAACTCATCGTATATAATCTCCCTCACATTTATACGTGAGCAAATAATTAAGTGTGAGAGATTCTAGAAGGAAAACTATTCTGGTTAACCCTCCAGAAGATAATGTGTCATCATTAGGAAACAGGAAAGAATCTTTTTTCACATAATAATGAAAAATAACAATATTCCTACAGGGATTTGTATTTTTTCTAAAAGTACACGATTGTGTTTTTTCTGGCCGATACCAATTTCGAGTTTTAAAACCATAATGACTTTTGTATTTTAAGTGCTCCTATTTTGAAGGATAACAGGTTGGTCGGCATTGTGTATGTGTTCTGCCTTGTTGAAACGAGTGTCATGGAGCGTTTCTTAGGTCTATTGTACGACATTTAGAAGTGAAAATAAAACTCCGTAAGCCTTGTTCAGTCCATTATATGTTAGCTTTGATCGCTCTGCCCAGGTTAGCTTCTTGAAACTTGGCCATGTTCCTCGGGGTGATTAAATTTCAATTGTCTTATAAGTTTGTTGTGCCACCGCAGCTTATTTTGTTCTTACTGGTGGTAAAAATTCCAAACTTTGTGTCGTTTTCTTTATTCACGGTGAAGGATTTCTAAGCTGGGGAGATGTTTTGTAGCCACGGTAGCTCACGCCTGGTGTGACTGTACGGGGGGTGCGTTTAACCAGCAATGAGTCGTTCTCAGTGAGTCTGACTCTGTTGATCACAGATCCCTTCAAACTAGTCCTCCAGGCCTCTAGTGCATTTATCAAATTTGTACTTGATTCCAGTCTTGATGCTCAATTCTGATGTTTTTCTTTGTTTACTTTTCAAATTACTAAGAAAATATGTCCTTTATAGGACTCCAGTATGAAAAGCTCTCGGTTCTAAACTGACCCGCGTCCACAAAAGAGCAATGACAAAGACGTCAGACGCTGCATGCTGTCAATAATGTTCCACAGTCGTCTGTGGACCATCTGAGGGCTCCACAGACTTAAAAAAAAAAAAAAAGGACTTAAAACTTTCCTTTTTAGCAGAACCTATAACTTTAATTAACATTCCTGCTTTTTGGTCATGTTTTTATGTAGTTATTATTTTATTTTTTATTGATGCTTTTATCTGCTTTTACTTTGTAGCACTTTGAGATTTGATCCAAATGTAAAGTGCGTTATAAATTAAATGTATTATTATTATTATTATTATTATAATAAACAAAGCAAAACGGAGACACTAAAGTTACTCGGAACGCTTTTGTTTATAGCAAATGCGTTTATAGTCATGTTTTGAAAGAGTGAAATGCGACTTCTGTCGGCGTAGCTTTGTGACAAATGTCTACGGAGGGTGACGACAAAGTCGCAGAAAATCCGATCTGATGGTTCACCTCTAAGATTATATATAAATACGACCACTGTCCGATTTTGGACCACATATGGAAGTGGCCTAAATGGGAACTGGAATTCTGTGAACTGTTCTGTTCACACTGCCATTAAAAAAAGTCACCCAGTGTAGCTCAGTGGGTGGAGCAGCAATGTCTCCCAATCAACGATCAGAAGGTGACCGGTTCGAGTCCCAGCAGGTCTACGTGTCGTAGAGTCCTTGAGCAAGACCCTGAACCGAATATGCTGCAAGGGCGCTTCCAAGGAGCTCATCCCTCAGGGGTGAATTTCCCTCAGGACAAATAAAGTGTCTTGTTTTCTTGCCAAACATCAGACCTGAGCCACATTTTTCAGCGGCCCAGCAGAAAACAGCTGACAGCAACTGGTCTGCCTTCTTCTGCCCAGGGTCCTGCATTTGGCAGAAATAAGCCGGTGGTCTCGGCTCTGACGGCTACAGGAGCGTCTGCAGACGTGAAGCACTGATAAAACGCACAGACTTCACAAATATTTACTACACTACAGAAAGTTTCTCTCTAATTTTTACAGAAATAAAAATATATCAATATAGAAAGAGGAAGCTTTGATGAAACACGCCGTCGCTAAACCTTCTCTGACTCTAGAGGTGGAAAACGCACACATATTCTTTACTCATGTAGAAGTACTGTTTCCTGTACTAAAAGTAAAAGTACAAGTAGAAGTATTGCTTCAACTTGTTTGCTCAAGGAAAAGTGAGAATGTTATTTTGCCAATCACCGATTTTGGTCCGACCGGCCGATTCCGATTATTTTCCTTTAAAGTTTTAAAATCATGGGTAATATATTTCAGGTGCGCTTATTTTGAAGGATTACAGTGGAAGTGACAAGGCCGGTCGGTCGTGTGTAATGTGCATGTATTCTAAATGAATGTACCCGCCGTTCTCCCCGCCGTGCGTTTCCTAAACCAATTTCGCCTGAATCTGAGCTCCCGCTAGCTTTAGCCGCTCTGCTAACATTAGCATAACTGATATCTGAGATCTGAGATCTTTTTTTTTTCTCTTTCCGGTGTTATAAATTGCGAGCTTTGTGTTTTTTCTGGTTTATTAGTGAGATGTTTGGAGCTAATGCTAGGCGCGCAACCGGCCTCAAGTGAAGACGATCGTCCGACCCCCCAGCACCGCTAGAAAATGTCGTTTAAAAATATGAAAAAATAAAAAGTATCCCTTTAAAGGAAAAGTCTTTGTGCAAAACTAACTGAACCTCATGTCATATAAATATTTCATCCCTTCACATTGTAAGAAAAACGCGGTTGGACAAAAATGCATGACGTCGTGCGTTTTGACACGGCGGAGGTTCTTGCAGCCATTTCTCATGTCTCCTATTCTTACATATTTATGCCCGTATGTCGTTATGCACCGATAAATACGCCAAGAGATCCTCGTGTGTGGAAATCATTCACTCTAAAAAAGGAAATTGGCTGACTGTTACATCTACTTGAACGTAACGCGTGTAACACGTTTGCAAAGATAAAAGGCGATCGCGTCTTTTAGGATGGAGTTGCAGAGTTTCCAAATTTCTTTGTGTGCACCCCTGAGGAAATCTGTATTAAATTACATTTCACATTGTTTCCATTCTTTGGGTTGATTTATGAAAAGTCTTTCCACATGATTCCAGGGTTTATTTCAGCATTAAGTTGGACCAACTCAATTTATTTGAGTTGGATCGGCTCCATGTAGTTGGTTGATTCTACCACTGCAGCATTAGTTGGACCCATCCTGTTAAATAAAGTTGGAACTGTTCCAAGAAACTGAGTGAATCAAGCCGAATAAATTAGATTGATCCAGAAACCCATTTAATCAGGTGGGAATTCTAAAAATGATCTATTTGAGTTCATTCAAGGACTTTTACTCTGGAGTGGAAAAAAAAAAAAAGAGCGAAACAAATACAATATATTTAAGTAACTGTTCCGTATTTAAGTGCAATAATATCTGAGTTAAATATCCAGAACATGTTGAATAACACCCTGAATGAACGATTCCTGAATACGCCTGTGAACGATCGATAGAAGACAGAATAGAATTTGGAACGGAGGGATGAGTCTGTTTTAAAAATGTCAAGGAAAAATTTAGGGTCTGAAACTTAAAAACAAAAAATGCATAAATGGGTGAAATAAAGTCAAACTCCACAGTAACAAAGTATTTATACTTCTGCATTCTACCATCCTCAAAGACCTGGAGACTGGACCCATGATGGCGGCAGGCGTTACTTTGGGGAGCTGCGTGGCATCATATATCTTCAAGTGCATAATGAAGGACCCCCAGCTCTCATGCCGCCTTGGACCTGAGCTCAGGCCATTTGTGCATTCTGCAGAGGTCAAAATGTCGTGTGTGTCTCATTTCACTATTAAGAGTGTCCCATCAATTTAGCTGCAGATATCACTCAGCCACGCTGAAGCGCAGACTTCTGGGCCCACCACACTCTGCAACATGGATTTACAGCGAATGAGAAGCACCGCACTGAAAGTCAAACTAACCAACCAACCAGAGCAGGAGGAAAAGTCTGACCCACCAAAGGTTGCAGGGCTCCATGGAGTCCACAGTCACAGATATGGGTCACAGATGATCTGAGAAGAAGTTTATCAGCAGACAACTGACTGACACCCTTACATTTTCTATCAGAGTGACGGTCATGGGATCGATTCCCATCCGATTAAAGTGAGAAATCGTGTTAGTGGAGATGATCCCTGTGCAGCAGAACCGTTCTCCCGTGTAGGCGGAACCGCCGGCATCAGTAACAACAGAATATGCCCCCCCTCCGGTTTCTTCTATTTGAACTTGTTGCACTCTGCATTGTAAAGAACTGTATGTGATCTCCACCGGTGCACCGGGTCAGTACTTAAAGACAGAACCGACAGAAAACATGATGGATTCAAAAAAACACTTTTCAGCCCCTTTTATGATCAATGACCTCCAAGAACCGTTTAAAGGTTTGGGTCTGGTGTCCGACACTATCTAAGCCCCGATCATGTGATCTTGACTAATTTCACTCTTAATCAGACTAGTAGAATATTTCTCTTGCATTTATTTCCGTACCTCCTCCGGAGCTATTTATAGCCGGACGGTCCCGCTGGGTGACAGCAACGAATACTTTGACCAGATATGGTTTCCTCCAGAGCCGCCTGCAGTCGTCCTGCGCGGGCCGCTCAGCCACAGACGCGCAACCCAGGAATCCGAAAAGATACCGGACTAGAGGAGCTGGTCCATGACCCGCAGATAATCCTGGATCCCGCAGACCTCCGCGCGCTCACGCAGCTTCCTCCAACGTCCCTGCTCGTCTCCTCGCGGGTGTGCGGAGGTTGAATCTCATCACCCGCAAAAGGCGAAGTAAACTTAAGGGGAGAGATCCTCCTCCTCATCCTCCTCCCCTTCCTCCCCACTCCTCAACACGGCTGCCCTGTCACTCTAGTGAGGTCATACGCTGCTTCCATTATCGGACGCTGGTGAAGGGGGGGGGGGGGGGAGGCTGGTTTATGTTCTGCTCCTGTGATTCTGTCAGTATTGAGCAGAACTTCTCACACTTTTCTGCAGAGTGGCCACATTGGTTTTCTACAAAATGCACCAATTCAAACCCTGCAAGATTTTGACAGAACCCCTAAGATGACGTACAATACGTGGTGTGTCTTTATTACAAAGTGGCGTCTTCTACTGTGAAGAAACATCTTTGAACGAACTTAAACAAAGGATGGAAAGACTTCCCACACGATTACGCAATTATATCAGTCCCACTTCATTTACTTGGATGGGGTTGATATAATTTACAAGAGTTGATTCACCTTAGTTACTTAGAATAGGTCCTACTTAATGAAGTAGTAGTACTCCCCTGTAATCCAGACCCAGACTCTCTGCTCCTGTTGCCTAGACCACGATCCTGACTATGCCTCCATGCTCCCCAGTGACCCTGACTATGCCTCCATGCTCCCCAGTGACCCTGACTATGCCTCCATGCTCCCCAGTGACCCTGACTATGCCTCCATGCTCCCCAGTGACCCTGACTATGCCTCCATGCTCCCCAGTGACCCCGATTATGCCTCCGGGTCCCCTAAGCCAGGGCTCCCCAATGCCCCAGCGCATCAGGTCTTCTGTGACCCACAGTCATGGCTGGACCCCACACCAACCCGCCTACCAGTCAGATGAGGCCCAGCTGCTCCGTGTTTAAGACTCAGCAGTAGGAGCAGACCTGCCAACCTCTTCCTCTGGTCTCAGGTTGGGGGAGAACCTACCCACCCCTTCTCTTTGACCCCACCAGCTGCCAGAGGGGTCGCTCTGCCCTGGTTCCGATCACCTGCTCTGCATCTAGAGGAGACGCGACTTTGTGTACGGCCTCCAGAAGAGATACGGCTGTAACAGAATCCTAAATAGGACTATGTAATTCACCGATATTATATGAGGACAGTAAGCCTGTAATTAGAAAGAAAATACTCTGAAATGTTACAAAGCAAAAATTCATTTTAAAAAAAGTCACGAGAGAGAGTCACGTCCGACAAATAATAAGTCACAAATGCAAAAAGGAAGATATAAATCAATAAAAAAGCATTTTAGCATGACACAAGCAAACAAAACACGACTCCGTGCATTATTCGGATTGCCAGTATATTTCCGGATGGAAGTGTGATTCCCACAGACTAGGCGCAGTCCGCTCCAGTAAAAGCTCCATTTCCGTATTTTCCAACAACCCCAAAAGCGGCCCAGCAGAAAACAGCTGACAGCAACTGGTCTGCCTTCCTCTGCCCAGGGTCCTGCATGTGGCAGAAATAAGCCGGTGGTCTCTGCTCTGACGGCTACAGGAGCGTCTGCAGACGTGAAGCACTGATAAAACGCACAGACCTCACAAATATTTACTACACTACAGAAAGTTTCTCTCTAATTTTTACAGAAATAAAAATATATCAATATAGAAAGAGGAAGCTTTGATGAAACACGCAGTCGCTAAACCTTCTGTGACTCTAGAGGTGGAAAACGCACACATATTCTTTACTCATGTAGAAGTACTGTTTCCTGTACTAAAAGTAAAAGTACAAGTAGAAGTATTCTTCAACTTGTATAATCCATTAAAAGTGAAAACGTAGTTTAAAAATATGCAAGATAAAAATGATTGCATTATGAAGGAAGGAATTGCAGAGTTTTTCTTATTTGTCTTGTTTTGTGTCCAGTGGACATAAAACAAGACAAATGGAATCTAAGTGTGACTCCCACAGACATGACGCAGTCCGTTCCAGTCGAAATTCGTTTCAGTGTTTTCAACAACCCAAAATACAACAGTCCAATCCAGAGAATGCAATACAAAGAAATAAATCCGCTCCGGATTTTACCTTGGATCCTTTGAAAAGATTCCTTTCCAACCAAACCGGGAAGCATGACAGAAAAATATTAGCGTATGAAAACATCAAAATCAATCCATTTTTACTCACGGTACCGTAGAGCAGCCGGTCAGTTCTGATGCAGCACCTTCTGTTCAAGTCAGCCAGACCAACAATACCTGGAAACTCTCAACATAGATAAAAGGGCGAATTGGGATGCTGTGATTGGATAATTGGATGGATGTGGGCGTGAACTGTGAGAAACATGAACGCCTCTCCAGCAGATGGTGACGTGATGCGATGTAGAAATTCTACAGTAGAATGTTCTAATACTGCATAAACTTTGCGAGATTTTCTGTCTAAAACTTCATTGAATATCTACTCTTTAATTATATTTAAAGTAAGTCCTGATCAATGCCAAATCTGTTTGGTCAGAAAAAAGTGCCATTATGAATCCGTACATACGACCCTGTGCCCTCAGAACTGATTAACCCTAAGATGTTACATTAAACGTGAACAATCCTTCACTAATTGCGTGAAGAACCAACCCTCTGTCTTCATGTAATAACTAAATCACCTTGGCTTCAATGTTCTCGACCACCTCCATTCAATGTCAGAAGGGAAGTTCCTCTGGAGGTGCAGGTTGAAGTTCTGACAGACAGGGGACTCTGCTAGACGGTCCCAGTCTGGGTTTACCTGTCTGTCCTTGAGCCCCCCCTCACCACCAGGTATTTATCAGGACAGCTCCACTCCTCTCTTCATCCGAGCGTTAAAGACACACAGCTACGATCTGATGATATGAGCACACAGTCGATCATAGATCTGTGGCGGTCTGGTACCGGGTAGGAGCCTCCTTACGCTGGAACATGGTGCACAGAAGTCCAAAAACAAAGCACCTCTCAAGTTCGGATTGGGCAGACAATTCCTCCGAATGGCGTCCCTCCAGGTTTGTCTGTCATCGCCAAAATTACGCCGACCAGAGGCGACAGTCGAAGCCCTCCTGCAATTGTTGCTGGCATGAAGGTCACCCACTCGGTCTGCAGGGAGAACTCCAACACAGAGGTGCTCAGACAGGGACTTCTCGGGTGGATGTACATCACAGATCCACCCAACAACTCTTTCCATGGGTTACTCCACAGAATGATTGAGTCCAGCACCTCCAAAGGATTTTGGTTCTGGAGCCAACATTGTGGGCAGAGAAAAGTCGATCCATCTCCGACACAAGCTGTCGTTCTTTCCCCACCAGGTTTTATAACACGGCACTAGAACCAGCTGGTGCTGCCAGGACCGTCAGCATGTCCAGAATTGACATGATTTTCCTGCAGCTTATGTGCCACAGCTGTACAGTTACTCTTTGGGCCAAAACCACATCAGCGCTGAGGCACACATCCCATCTCAACTGCAGAATGAGAAACTCAATAATGCAGAGAATATGACCCTGTGTTAAAAAACATGGACACGCCAGTATGATTTCACATTTTTGTCCAACATCTCAGGAGGAGAGGAGGCCACCGGTGTTTTTCCCCTCCAGAAGGAAACAAACTATAAATAACAATTCAAAAGAAGGTCAGACTGAGGACACAGCCGCTGATCTAGAAAGATGGAGAACTTTAAGGGATCATCGTCCTTCTCTCCTGACCAGGTGAACAGAAACATTTATTCATAATCACAGACCACATAGATTAAACATTTTCCTAATTTCAAGCACTTTAAAGGTGTTTGTATTGTTTGACTGAAACAACCATCTTGAAAGGACGGATTGAGACCCCGCCCCTACGACGTCATCTTTCTTTCTTGTAATGCCAGACCATTACGTCTAAAAGCTTCCAGTCAACAAACAGCAGGACTTTGTCTACACAGTCTTTATCATCCTGATCCTTGTGAACAGCTTTCAAAGGTGGAACTACATTGCAAATATTACAACTTCAGCCAGGATACAGAATATTGAACTAGGTGTTGCTGGAAAAGTTGCCAGCATACATCCTGTTGCATCGTTCTACGTTGCTGAGGAAATCTCGCCACAGATATCAGCCATGATGGTGTGAATCCAAAGGTCCTTGTTGTCTGAAGACGTGTCCACCAGGTAGACTTTCAACTTGCGTTCCCACGGCTCACCATTGCCCTCAGGCGCCTCTTGGACGCCCACCACCTGGGCGACCAGAGCTCGATACTCCGCGTGTTTCCTGAATAACGCGGAGGCCTCGTCTGACCACTGGTCCTCCGGCACACCTGTAAAGAGAGACCCCGGCAAATCAGACCACTGTGACTGATTTAGTCCACATTAGATCGTGAACCTGAAGAATTGTGATCCAGCTCACCTGCCAACTGTGCGCTGATAGCCTGGAAAGGCAGATATCTGAATTCTTCTATCAAAGGCTGGAGCAGAGAGCAGTGGACCAGCTCCTGTTTCCCGTGGTCCAACTCGTAGACGGAGACCAAACCGTTGGCCAGAATCCTCTTCACCTGCACCCGGTGCCAACTAGAAAGAAACAGGCACCAGTTACAGCATCGTTTACACACAATTCATACCTCTGGTTCTAACATCATGTACATCACTCCCTCACAGCGGAACACAACTAGTCACGATCTCGCCACTTCTGGGATTGACAAACCCGGTCCAAGAGCAATCAAGACATCCAAAAAATGATATCGGTACCAAAGATTAATGGGTTCTTTTCATGGCCGGTTCCATCTCCACCCATTGGTTTAAACATCATCCAGTAGATTTTCTGTAATCCCGCTAACGACCTGATCAACCGACCCACACTTGTACTTGAGTGAAAACACAACCTACTTTTCAGGTCAAAGAAGTGAATCATTCATCAGCGAAGTTGTTTCTCATACGTCTGAAGACTCGGGCTGCAGCACCGGAGTTCTGTAATGCTCTTCTCCTCTGTTTACACTACTTCAGACACAACACAGGTCCCCGTCATCTCCAGGACTTCTCCGATGACTCAGTCATTGTCGGATAGTAGTCAGAGTGGAATGATCTAGAGTTCCGAAACACCATCAAGGACTTTGTGTGACGTCAACCACCTACAGATTAATGCCACCGACACAAAAGAGCTGGTGACTGTCCTCTGCAGGAGGAGCTCACAGAACCCAGCTGTGAACATCCAGGGTTTGGACGTTGGACAGGTGAACCCATACAAGTACCTGGGTGTTCACCTCAACAATAGACTGGACTGGTCGGACGACACCCACGTCCTGTACAAGAAGGGCCAAAGTCATCTCCACATGCTGAGGAGACTGAGGTCCTTCGGAGAATGCAGAACTGTTAAAGACCTTCTCCACACTGTGGTAGCATCAGCAATCTTCTACGCTGTGTTCTGCTGGGGTGGAGGAAGCAGAGAGAGGGACAGGAAGAAACTGGACTGGACAGGAGGTCCAAACTGTCATGGACTGTCCCCTGGACTCTGGAGGAGGATGTTAACCGAACTGGCGCCATCCTGGACAACACCTCTCACCCCCTACATGAGACTGTGGAGCTTGGAGCAGCTCCTTCAGCGGAAGACTGCAACACCCCCAGGTGAGATAGAACTCTACGGCAGGTCCTTTGAGCCAGGCAGCAGTCAGAGTCCACAACAACTCACTGCGTGACTGTGTCGTGTCTGAACTCTGACCTCCTCGTTCTTCCATCTACCTCACACTCACAACTGCACTGGACTGTTTTTGATTTATACTTCTCATGAGAGATTGGACTCCTTCCCCATATTTAATTGGGTTTCTATTTTATCTTTAGAAGTCTTTAATATCCCAGGTGTCTGGTATCTTACAGATGTTCTGTCCCATTCTATTTTTTCTAACTCCTTCAATCGACACTTAATAAACGTTGGCGCTGCTGGAACTCTAGAATCTCCCCGCGGGGATTCATAAAGTTTGTTCTATGCTGTACATAAACGCAGCGCTGTAACGTGACGGCGTGTTGGTGGAGATTCATGGGTCAGCGGTACCTACTTGTTATCCAATTTGGCAGCGCAAACCTCTCCTATCTGGATTTGCGGGGCCGTGCCGGGTCTCCACGTCCGGTTGTAATAAAGGATCATCTCCCCCATCAACACCACCAGCTTGTGCATCTCCTGCCACTGCTGGAGCACAAAGTGACCCGGGTGGTACGCCATCGGCACAAACACATCCATGTTCTGACCGGGCTGGAAGGAGGAGACTTTATTCAGCAGGGTTTCTGTGATCACATGATTCAGGTTGGTTGATTTATTTTCTTAATTCTTCTGTGGGTGCAGATTTAGTCTCCAGACATAATACATTGTTTAAAATGATGTGGTTAAGGTTTAAGTACAATGTCTGTAAAAAGGAACTATGTCAGAGTTTATTTGACCGTAAACTATAAAATGCTCTTTGGACTGTTTGTGACTAGAACAACTAAATGAAGGGCCAGCATCACGAGTCTGGTGACAGTGGAGACGTGCAACATATATACTGAATATTGATATTAACCCAATAAATATCTGGCTTTAGATTTGCTGATGAATTACGACTGTTATCTCCTAGAAACAAGAGCTGACATTCATTACGTCTACTTCTCTTTACAGTCAGCTCTGGAACAGTGACGGCCTCTCAGGTCCACATCAGACCCAGCAATGCTTCCAATCCAGCCAGCAGAATATTAATCATTAAGCATAATGTCTGGCAATAAGTCAGCGACTAATTCATAGTTCATCCATTCTAGAGAATCAGACTGGTGTCAGGCTTGACGATACTCTAAAACCAGGGGAGTCAAACTGGGTCACAGAGGGTCCAAATCTAAGCCCTCATCGAGGGCAGAACAAAAACTCAAATCGGCCATGTTTAAACTCAAATATTAAGACAATTTATTAATTTTCTTGTACTACTTATGGAATTCTGAGGAAACCAAGGGAAAAGAAAATAGTCAAATAACTGATAAAATTCAAAATAGATCAGCATAAGTTATTTTTATGTCTCCCTCTCCATCTGCAGTTTCACAGTTTCTATCCACAGGCATCAACAAAAGCCCAAATACTTTCTTTCACAAGTTACTAATTACATCTAATATCAGGTTTTAATTAACAATATCAACAAAAAAGAACTTTAAATTACCCTTGGTTAATAGCTGGGCTGATTCAAGCCGGGCCTACGCCGAACGATTTGAGCCGGATTCACTTTCAAATGAATCTCAGCAACAAATAATCACGACAGCTCCTATATGTCTTGTTAGCATGTTGCCAAGAAACCTTTTTTCTGCCTCGTAACTTTCAAAGACAACTTTATTGACAATTCTAAATAAGGAATACAGGCCGCAGGAGCCGGACGGGTCGTTAAGTGTCAACACCAGCTGTGAGCTTCCGCAAACGTTTGATTCCTAAAGTGTCAGTCAAACTCCTGAAGTGTTAGTCACGCCGATAAGAAAAGGTTCTGGCCTTCGGACAAAATCTTACTGCTGTCCTGGAGAACGTTTGTGCTGCACACACCTGAGGGAGCTCCAGAAGGGGAGGCAACAGAAGTGGCTGCATCTCAGTTTTGGTGGTCGTGTCAGGAGGAGGTCGCGATAAGTCCCTCAAAATGGGCTGTGGGTCTACACTCCCTCCAGTCGTCTTCTCCATCTTAGTGCTTTTACCTAAAAGTGGGGCAGCAGAACCGTCTGAAATGTCATCAAAAAGAGCCGAGTCAGAACTTGCACATTTTGCTTGAGCGCCAGCAGGCCTAGATATTTCTATAACATCACATGGTAGAACAAACGACTCTTTCTTGTTTATACATGTGACAGATGGGTCAGTCCCCGATCCATTATTTACTTTACATTGATCACTACCTGAGTCCATGATGCCGTTTCTTTTGGTTATTGTGTTGTTGTTGTTGCTGCTGTTCAGTGTTTTGAGTTGGTGCCACAGCGGCGTTTGGGCCAGCTGATGGTTGATGCTTTTGTCCAGCTCTTGGCCATCAGTGCAAATGAAGAGGTGCATATAGACCAGCAACTCGTCTTTGGACTGGTCCAATCTCACAATCTCCAATGAGGGAAGCAAGAAGAGAAGCACAAACAGAAAATCAGTCAGACATTAAGGCTGCTGCGATTGTTTTGCAGTGCATTTTAACTGGGCCTCACTAGAAGCCAAATACTCCGTTTATATTTGGAGATAGACCAGCAACAGACACGTGTCTCACTCTCAGAGCGCTTCAACCAATCAAGGGCAGATCAAACAATACGGACTGACAGACGACACTTCACTGATTCACATTAATGGGATGGATCCCCCGTTAAATAGTCCTGGAGGATTTGACTCCAGGTTGACATGAAGGACGCCAGTTCATGCATGGGTGGGTCGTTCCACCACGCCTAAGGCTGATCTTTAGGATGAGATTAGAATGGTACAATCTGGTGACTGTGGAGGCCATTAGAGTTCACCACAGTCACTCTGATCTCCCCAGTTTCTTTTCCTGCTGGATGTACTTGAATGTTCGAACTGCAGCAGCAATCATCGAGGGAAATGCAGGATAAATAAATGTTCAACTTTGTTACCTTCATTTTACAGTCCTCAGATCCGAGGACAGCCTCTTTCACCCAAAGGACAGCCTCTGGGCTCCAGTCTCCCTCTGGAGCCATCAGGTCAGCCAGGCGACATTTGGTAACCTGAATAGAACAAACAAAGAAACTGAAGCTTAGGATGTTTTACACACACATTTTAAGCAGATAAAAACTTGGAAGCAGAACTCGAAGGGTTCGGCAGACGGATGCTTGATGTTAGTCGACACACCCACACAAACCTGAGGTGGGATGATGCTGAAGTCTTTGAGGAGAAAAGGGGGAATCTCTCGGAGATCGGTCACTTCTACAGTTGCTGGAAGACCAAAGTCCGTGAAGGTGATTTCCATCACTCTGCGGCCGTGCATTTTGGTGATCTGCAAACAAGAGGAAACACGTGAACGAGAGTGAAAGAAGCATTAACTGAAACAATCAGGTAAACTTTGATATAGTGTTCATTTCATTACTCTAAGTAAAATAAAATTCAAACAAAAATATTGATATTATCCCGTCATACCTCCACTCTGGACCATTTGTCTTTAAATCTGGCGAGACAAAGTTTGCCGGTAAAGGGCGTGGACACCAATGATTCAGACGTCACCTGAAAAAAATAATGACAAATAAGGAACAACAAACAATTTTCTCAAAGTACTTGCGGTAGCAAACACCACTGCTGAGCATCTTTATGGAGAGGTGTATGAACAAACACATCAGATGCTTATTAATGTGCATACAGTTCTTCTTTTCATCAGAAAAAACATCACCCTCTACGTTAAACCTTGGTTGCCTGCCTCTGGTAGCAGTAGTAGTAGTTTTGTTATTGTAAAGCATTTACAGTGTTTACTGTTGGCACAGTGGGTAGCACAGCTGCCGGACGGCAAGCTGGTTTCGGGTTTAAATTCACCTGTGGCCTTGGGACCTTCCTGTTTTGTGTTTGAGTGGTCCGGTTGTCTTTGTGTGGATTCTCTTCGGCTTGTTCACACAGTCCAAAAACATGAAACATACTGTAGGTGAACTGGTGACTCTAAACCGCCCGTAAATGTGACAGTGAATGGTTGTTTGTCTGTCATTGGTCAGCCATGTTATTTACTGTTGACCTCTCGCCCAATGTCAGCTGGGACAGGATCCAGTCCCTTCTCGGACGCGACTACAGATAATGAAGGAATGTCCTTTAATATACGGCATCATCACTCACAGGCTTTTTATTTTCTGTGAGTGTACATTCAGTGCAACTCTTAGCAGTGTTTCTTCTCCGCTATGCCCTTGTGATGTTTTCTTGTGCTCAATCCTATTTTTGTATTTTGTCATTGTTGTTCTGCAACAATGACAAAATAATAAAGTTCCTTTCTAAAGTTCACTGATGTCTAATAGATGTGTTGATGAACTTCAAAGTCACCTGGGAGGCAAAGAGGACCTCCGTTTCCTCCAGTAACTCGCTGAGTCTTGCTGTTCCTCTGGAGGGCAGCTGGCAGCAGATGGTGCCATTTGCACACACATTTGTGACGCACACGTTTGGATAGAGGGCTTCTACCTGCGGACAACAAAAAGATTCATATTGGATAAAACTCAGGAGGTTAGTAAAACTGAACCCTTCAGATTAGTGTCTACAAATCTGCTGCTTCTTGTTCAAAATGAATGGCAACTATGTAACTTGATACATGGATCCGACCACGTGTAATCAGGACCACCGTCCTTACAGCCAGAGGATTGTTCATGGTCTTGTCATGCAGAGCCATCAGGCAGGTGGAGTTGATGATGACGTCGTCGTCCTGTGAAGTGTCATACAGCACTACTGTGGGCATCTCATTCTGTTGGCCGGGCTCCAATGTCTCCATCAGCAGGATCTTACCCACCGCCAACTTGTCCAAAGTGGACAGCAGGAGTGTGTGGGAACTGAACGTCTCAAGACCTGAGAGAGGGAACATAGAGATGGATGGGAGGAAACGGTGGAAAGAGGACAAACTACTACTCTCTACTGCTACGTCCAAACATGTTGTCTAATCTATTGTGAATTACTTCACTAACATCAAAAAAAGTAAAATCATCCTGATGCTCCACAAACCTGCAAGTCGAACATCTGTAGCCTGGAATGGTAAGAAAAAGAATTTCTGGTGCAGCTCTAGCAGATCAGTCCCGGTGGTCTCCACGGAAAACCCATAGTCAACATAGTAGACCTAGCAAACAAACAAAGACACTTTAAGAACAATTTGCTCCTTAAACACAAACCAACTGTGAGTCCTTGAGGAAAAAAGAAACAGCTGAGGTTTCTCTCAGCTCCAGGACTGAATCATCCAAAGACAAATTTATAAACTTGATAAATCATGTGCTAAAAACAACAACAAGGAGTAAACACATCCTTAACATTTTCTAGGCGGTTGTTACAGTGAATGAAAGCAAACTTTTTGACACTGACGAATATAATCTTACATAAAGTCAACAATACAACTGAGTAAAAACAAACTAAATGATCTAAGTTACCTTGACCTTGTTGGGGGATATAACCTCCGTGACCTGAGCTCTGGCCAGCTCATCTCCATCCTGCCCTCTGACGGCTACCAGCTGACCAACAACAGGGTTCAATGAAGGCCGGTGGCTGGAGTTTTGGCCGTAGAAGGAGAGCATGGCGTCCTCCATGGCCTCCTGAGCATTGGAGTAATTCTCACCAACATACCTTCAAATAGAGACAAATGTCGTTTCCGTGCATGATGGTCTTCTGAAACATTGAAGTGGTCCCTTGAACGATACAATATGGAAAACTTTCCTTCTCCTCATCTTCATGGCGTTCTCACTAATGCCTTACAGTCACATATGAGGCACAAAAATGCAAATAATAATAATAATAATACATTTAATTTATAACGCATTTTACATTTGGATCAAATCTCAAAGTTCTAGAAGTAAGTAAATTATTCTCTTTTACCAAAACACTATTTAAAACTGCTACTCGTTACTTTTTCAATAATAAACTGCTGCCAATGGTCTTTTTCTTTTGATTTCCCAAAGGGCCTTTTGCTGCATTATCGCCACCTGCTGGCAGAAGTAACAAATCACCGGTAAAAACAAGGGGTAACCATTTTTTTTTGACAAAGTGAACATTTCTAACAAATCAATGGAAAATTTATATACGAAAATTTGACAATCAATTATAATAGTAATAATAATAATCAAGCGTGCCTTACCTTATTGTAACAGTATTGCTGCTCTTGGCGTCAGTGATCAGTACAGAGGGGAACTGTTCTGGGGGAAAATCCAGACGAGGAGGCACCGCGGGACCCACAACATCCAGACCCGAGGGAAGACGGGGTCTGCCCTGTTGGCCTTCTGGAACCACTGAGGCCTTGGTGTCTGCTCTGCTGGAGTAATACAGGATGGCCTGACAGTAGGAAAGTGCATCAGCAAGAAACATATTACAATTTAACAGAGAGGATGTTCATGATCTCATTGTAAAACTAAAACTAAAGTGGCCCTAAATAGATTATTTCTACAAACAGTTCCTTTTCGCCACACTTGGGTAACTTCACTCTGCATGTTCAGACTTGCTTGAACTGAACATCGTGTCATCTTTTCCGGTGGGCCATCTTACCTTCTTGGTTTCACGTGAGGTCACATACTCCACATTACAAATATCCCGTAACAAATGCAGGTTCTGCAGAATATATTCAGGGAACGCTGCCTTGAAGGTGTCCATAAAGAGTTTGGGCAGAGCACTGACCCACAGACCGTTGCCGTACTTGACCAGAAGCTCCTTTATTCTCTGACGTACCTCGGCTGGTACGGCGACCACAGACGATTTTGAAGGAGGACAAGGGGCCGAATCTGAGCTTGGGGGGAACGTGATCTTTAAAAGGGGCAAAATGTCAGGATCAGAGGAAACCGGTGGAGTTTTGGTCGATGCCGGATCTGTCTGGGTAGAGACTAGAGATTTAATGTTCCGTTTGTGGTTAAGGGTAGCAGTGGGCGAGTTTTTGTTAACCTTTCGTTCAACGTTGCCACTGACTGAATGATTGGCCGAGGGGGTCAGTCTGGAAGGGAAAGCTGGGTTGGGGGCAGGGCTGCACAACCTGAGTGATGATGAAGGCAGAGGAGGATAGATGAGGCGGTCACCTCTCCGGATGCTGGAAGGTTTCTCCACCTGTGAAGGCCAGAGTCAGAGGAGAAGAGTAATTTTAACTCTTCCTCGAAGACGGCTGAGTAGAGGGACTGGGAGACACTCAAAGGTCATCATCACGTTTTATCTCATTATGTTACTTATTAAAATCTTCAAACTAAACACTGAATTTCAAACTAAGTGAATCCATGGACTGAATGGAGCACCAAATGTAAAGCAAATGTTTGATATAAGTGATATATTTGATGGTTTGGGCTCTATTTTGCATAACCTCAAGAGCTGTGAGCAGCACTGATCAGGTTTAAGACCAATGATCGGGACATATTTTTGCAACAATTAAACTTACTGAGTGAGACTGATCTTTGATTATAGCAGAACCATCTGTTGGGCTCGTACAAAATATTCACTTAGTCTGAAATACACTTACACAGGCAGACACTAAGATATAAATATAAAAACGATAATGTAGAATATAAATTTATATATGCATATAAGTTACAAAGTTTGATACGATCTGTGATCGGCTGCTCAGCCTTAGAGGCCGATGCCACACATGCACCGCACACGCACACCAAGCATGAGCTGCCACGGCTACAAACATCACACCACCCTGGAAATCATTCACCTTGAACAAAGAAAAACACAAAGTTCGCAATTTGTAACACCAGTAAGGCCAAAATAGCTGTGGAGGAACAACAACCTTAATTAGACACATGAAATGTATTCAACCCAAGGAACATAGAACGTTTTATGAGGCTAAAGTTGACAGAGCGGCTTAAAAAAGCAGAGAGCAGAAAGAGCCACGAGGCTGCTGTATGAATGTATGTGACGATATGGTTTTAAAATGTTCCAAAGAAGAAATAATCAGAATTGGTCAAAAGCAGCGGTTGCAGCTCTGGTATATAAAGTTATAATTGTGCTGAGTGGGTTATCTGTTACACAGGAGTGTGTAGTTGTAGAGGCTTATAGCTCTTGGCAGGAAAGAGTTTCTGAAATGAGTCTGCTGGAAAAGTCCAGAAGGAGGAGGAGAGGAGGCTAAGGATTATTCATGATGGATGACGGTTTGTCTCAAGTACTCCTCTCCTCCACCTCCCAAAAGGTGTCCAGTTTGCAGCCAATGACAGAACCGGCCTTTCTGATCAGTTTGTTCAATCTGTTGGCGTCTCCAGCTCCGATGCTGCTCCCCAGCCCACTGCGGCAGAGAGGAGAGCACTGGAGACAACAGACTGGTTGAGACGGGAAAGTAGAGTCTCCTCATCCCCCTCTGGAACACAGCCTCAGTGTTGATCCGACACCAGTATTGATCTTTTTACAAGCCATTCTGAGCAAACATCAGCTACCATATATTGACCGGGTCTGCATGTTGTAGCAGGATAGAGAGTTCCATTAACAAACAGTGTAGCATAAAGTTTATATGCAATGTTGCAAAAATACTCAGTTTAAACAGATGGAAATTCTATATTATTCTTGAATATGGTACATATTTAACAACATAACAAACTGACATCCTCATCTGAGGCCAAGGTCATACCGGTTTTCCCTTTTTTGGAAAAAGGCAAGATTATGTTCACATTCTTGGCAAATTATTTTATTTCTAGATTTCCCAAAGGATCAAAAGGCTACCTCTCAGTTTCTGGGTGATGTGTGAACATTGAGCGGTTGGATTTATGTTCGGGATGAACTGACATGCTGATCATTGTGTGTGTGCTGGGGATCAGGGGAATTCAATTGTTTGAGCTTTGAATGGCAACCAAATGAACCCAGAACCAGTCAGTACAACTTTAATACTTAAGCAAACTACTCTTTCATTTTGTGTATTTACCTAATGTCAGATTTTCTCCTATTATAGGAGACGCTCATCTTTGTGCGGGCAAAAACAAGGATTCATAAGTCTACATTATTTTATTGGTAGGGCGATCATTTGTTAAAAACATCCTACAGACTCACCATACAAATGTGAGTCCACTTGTCCAAATCGAAGATGGCCTGAGGGTGGAGTTTCTGCTGGAACTCTGCCTGGTAGACCTCAGACAGTTTGGACATCCACACGCCACTGCAGTATTTCTGCAGGAGCTGAGTTACTCTGCTCTGAACCAGCGTCGGATTATATGGACTAGACTTTAAGAGGAGAGGTTGATTTTTTTTTTAGCACATTTTAAACAGATAGAACACACAAACAGTCGTAATGTAAAGTAAAAAATGTAAGATGGGGAACAACTGCTGCAAATTCACCAGTTTTAGGTGGCAAAAATTCTACAGAGACTATCAGAGAGAAGGAAGAAAACAACAAAACCCCGATGACCATGAAGCCATGGTGTCGGTAGAATGAGAGATAAAATAAGACTTTATTAATCCCAAAAGGACATTATAGACATTTTAAACTGTAATTGACCATCTTCCTACAGAATTACCACCTCAGACATTCAGACAGTCCGACCCGACTGTCTGAATGGCACAAAAGGAATACAATTAAAGTTATGAAGTAAACTAGTGGACATCTATGTGTGAGAAACACTGAAGGAAACACAGGTGGACAGATATGTTCCGTACCTGTGATTGGTTGGTTCTGGAGACTTGGTCAGGAGGTCTCTCTGTGAAAAATTGGTCAAGGAAGGAAAGTTAGAAAGTTCTCATATTAACAAGAAATCTGCAGCAGAACTACAGGTTTCTTGTTCACCTGGTTTAAAATAATACTTCAGAGCGACAGCGCCCCCCGGTGTTGATATCATAGACTGAACTGCAGGTACTATATTATACAGAGGGCGATCCAGCTATCTGACCTTTGGGTTATTGTGACACTGACCCAGTTTACACTTGTTTTAAAAAGAGTTCTGGGCGATCGGTTTGGTAGCCGACAGCCAGACACATCGCCGTTTGCACCTATGTGCAAACGGCAATGAAAAGCGTCCGCCTGATCGCTTGTGTTCAGATTGCGTTGCTGCCAAAGTCACTTCCTTTATGGGTTTATCAGTCAGGTCAGTCAAGCACTAGATTTGTTTAGATTGCTATCAAGGGCTACCTAACTTCCTGAAGATGTTTCAAGAGCTTTTATACATGTTCAGACTATCCCAGCTGTTGAGATTGACCGCTAAAAGCCATTTGCACTCGTTAGGAGTCGCGCGCTTCCAACAAAACAATCATCACGTCCAGCACTGATAACGCATTTTCCCGTTAAGTCCTTGTCGTAGATGCATCAGGAAACATTAACGTTTACACTACAAAAGACGTGATCCACAATGCGTGCTGGTGGTCGGTTACACATGGACTTAGTGACGTGTCTGGCTGTCCACTTGTGATCCGATCGCCCCAAACACATTAAAAAAGTTCAAACAGAGTTAATGTGATTGTGGGTCACAAAACAAACACTTTCCATCCCTATTTAGATCTTTTTTGATCCACGCAATCACATGCACAGCTGCTTTATGTTCAGAGTGTGACACACGCAGACATTTGAAAAATGAAGAGACATTCAGGAGAAATTCCCAACACCGAGGCCTTGTCCACATGTACATGGGCACTTTTAGAAAAATGCTTCTCTTTGTCTGCGTCTGGCGCTTTTGACCACATGCTTAGGCAATAAACGGTCACCATAAACAGACGCTTCTCCAGGGTGAAGACTCAGAGCGTCCGTTTGAGATGCTGACGTGTGTAAAGAAAACGTAGGTCATCGTGAAACGTCACAGCGAGCGTCACTACCGCCTCGCTGCGATGTCACTGCATGTGCTGGCACTTGGCTTGTTTAGACTATGTGATTCATGGTTTCTTTGGTGTGAATGGAGGAACTTTTAAATCCATGCATATGTGGATGTGATTACTTTCTAAACAAGGAGAAAAAACTCAGTTTATAAAAATCCCCGTGTTCGTGTGGACTGTAGCCTGAAATTGAGGAGGATACAAATCAAGAAAGTAGAACATACCTCCCGGCCTGTCGCAGTTTGTAAAACCACTCTTGTTCCTGTAGGCAACATGGCAGGTTTTTTTTTTGTTTTTGTTTAAGCATTTCTTACCGTTTCTCACGGCGGTAAGCTGTCATTCATAAACTCGATACAATTACATTCTTCTGAAGATTTACATCACTCACTCAAATTTGATGCTAAACATCCTGACATCTCAAGGCTTTTACATTTAAATTCACAGAGAGCAATTATTTAGCATTAAGTGGTATTAAAGTTGTGTTTGCATGCCAGTATTTCCATGTAGCTACGATTCCTATTCTCATATACTTAATGTATTACCCGAGTATGATGCTGTGTATGCGTCGGTTTGTCTGCAGGAGTACGCTCACAGCTCAAGGACCCACCGTTTTACAGCTTGCTGAGATGCAGGTATTCTGTGCACAACGGGGATGATGGAGCCCATCTTCTGACCCGACTGTCTGATGTTTGGAGGTGACAAAAAACTTCAGTTCATTCATTTTGAAATTCATCCAAAGTTTGTTTTTCTTCTTTAAGTTCATTAGATTCTTCCTTGCATGATTGATATAAAGTGTCAATTGCAGAAACCAAATTACCAAAATGGGATAAAAATCTCTGCAGACAATGCTGACTGACTAAACTGTAATGTGCAGCTATGGGTCATTTCATGATGAACAGGTATTGCTGACCTGTGGTCCCCTGAGGCGCTGAATCCTCTGTAGCCACCATGGGGCAAAAATGTATTTGCTTTCCAATTAGATCCACCACCAGCAGCTGAGGGTTGGCGGAGGGAGGACCTCGGCTTTACTAGAAACGTGGACAGGAGGATAGAACGGGTCAGATCGGGTTGAATAACAGCTGGTGGAATATAGGATTATTAGACAGTACTGCTAGTATCTTTAAAATACAATTCCTTTCCAAAAACAAAACTCTGATGCATGAAACAAAGCAGTGTGCAGAAAGTCTCCTACTGTTAAGCATGTATGGGTCGGAGCGTTTGAATCTCAAGCTGCAGTTGATAACCTGGGAGTGACCCGATTTCTTCGCGCTCTTCTGCCTGGCCACCAACTCGGCGATGTGAGCCGTCTCTTTACACACGGCAGCAAAGCATTTCAACTACAGAGCAGATTTATTGTTAAAAACTTTTCAGGATTTAGCGGAGAACAAATAATGGAAGAACTTAAGTCTATAAACAGGATTTAGCAAGTTAAATTTGAGACATATTTTGACCTTTGTAAATTTAATTTTAGACCATGTTAGAAAAACACATGCCAATATGAAGCAATACAATTACAATTAATTTACTCACAGGATTTCAGTCACAGATATTTGAGACCTTCTGTATCGTATTTAAGACCTCGTACAAGATACTGCCACATATTTTGTAATTTTAAGGACTAAAGTCCACATTGAGAGATATTAAGACTCTTTAAGATTCCACAGTGACCCATATCCAATCTCTGCTGTGCCGATGCAGATACAAAATATATTAATGTCAATTCACAACCTGGTATTAAGCTTACACAGGCCTTCACCTCACCTCACCCATGCGGTGCTCCATCCGTACAACAGAGGGGATGCTCCTCATGTAGTCCTCCAGGCTTGAGAAGCCCAGCTTCTTCAGTGGGATGTTCTCTCCACACAGCGAGCGGTATTCCTGCGGAAGTCTGCTCAAAAGCACACCTTCCTTGCTGGACTGGAGTACAGACCTCAACATTTTTTTGATGGACTCATTTGCCGACATTGTGTCAAACACACACTGGAAGGGAAAGGACACAGAAATAAAAATCAGTGGGGATTGAAATAAAAACATACACCGATGTGTCAGTCTCTTAAATGGCATCCACTCAGTACAAGAAGACACATTCATTTGTTCCAATTCATATTTAAATGTATTCATTTCAGCTATCCCCACTATCTGAAACAGTTTCTAGCTCAATATCCAGCAGTTTATCAGTTAAGACATTCAGAATCTTTTTTATTTTCCACCCCCAGTCAGAAAAACAATTGGTTCAAAATATCCTTCAATGTTCAAAGCCTCTTCTCGTTGGAATAATCTACCTATAAATGTAAGATTTAAAACTTACTTATACTAGGTACTATACTGATACTTACTTACTTATATTTAAAACTTAATCTTGACTTAGATTTAAAACTTTCCTTTTTAGCAGAACCTTTAACTTGAATTAACGTTGATGCTTTTTGGTCAGGCTTTTATAGTTATTTTTTTATTGATGCTTTTATCTGCTTTTACTTTGTAGTACTTTGAGATTTGATCCAAATGTAAAGTGCATTATAAATTAAATGTATTATTATTTATTATTAAGATACATCACATTACTTCACATATTTAAATTCAATGTGTGTTCTTTTCTTGAAAATTAATGTTTGTGTCGGATTAGCCTAACCTACTTTTGCGGGTTACTACACATAAAACATTATATTCATGTATCTATTATCTGTGTTTCGTGTTGCTGGGCAGTATTTATTCATGTCATCATTATCGCCATCTAGTGGTTGTGTTCATTATTGTACTCATTTTCATGATGTGTGAGTTTCTGTGGTAATTGTTGTCTTCTGTAGTTAGGTTATAAATGCAGGGCTTTCACGTGAAGTGGAGTATATCCTCAGTGTTGTAGTAGTACTTTCACTCTGAATATACCAACAACAACAAATAGACATCAACAGCTGACTGATGCACATTGGGAGAAATGACAAGCCTGTGTTTGTCTCATCCCTCAGAACAGCTTCTCTTGCATGAATTGTTGAAAATGTTAATGGAAATTCTTATGTTTAAAGGTGTTAGAAAACACAGTACCTCACAGAGCAGTTTGATTTGTAAAAATGATACATTTATAGGGACAGGCAGGGGTTTTTAATGTTGTGGCTGATGGTGTATTTTATAAGTATCTGAGATGGAGTAACTGGAATGCAAATTCAAACGCTTGAATCTATATTTATTTCTATACCTTTTTGTTGCATAAGATTCAATTATTGGGTATTTTCTAAGGTAAGTTTTTCGTTACTTTAGGAGGACAGTAACTGCAGTTCAGTAGCAATCCGGAGAACTTTTATTTACATTTGACATTTATGGCCAAATGACACCTGTGATGGCTAAACGAGAAAATGAACAAAATGTTTACAGCACCAGCCTTCTTTCGGCATGAAGCTTTTGGTTAAAGAGTCCAATTTTTGTTTTCTCCTTTCAAATTGTTGACGAATATCATAAAAAAAAAGAAAATAAGGAATTTTTTTTTTTTGCAAATTGGTTTATGCTTAAACAAAGTTATGAGTCAATAATCTAAGAAAACAGATTGCAAACAGTCAATATAAAATGTGTTCAAAACGTCATTGTTTAGGTCGGAGTCTGCTGTCGGTGTGAAGACGGTAACAAGATGGCGCTATCACCGCCAACGATACCTCCACTGAAGCGATGCTAATACCGGCCAGCTGGTAAGACTGTTTGCAAGCTAACTGTACAAACGCTTAAATATTATTTAGTTGGATTTAGCGATAAATTATACTACTCAAAGTTTGTGTATTGTTAGCTGAGACGTGATGTCGCATGAAGATGTATTAGCGTACCTGTAATTTTAGCAAGCTAGCCAAAATCCCGTTCTTCCTTCGCCACCGTCAAAAATCCGGCGGCCGTTAACGCCCACGAGTTCGGAAGGTCAGCGTCGGGGATGAATTTAAATGCTATTGTCGAATAAACAAAATTAATAACTAAGCTTTCAAAGTTATTTAACTTGCCAATCTCGATAAAGAAAGTTGTCAGATGTTTTTTTAAGCTAACTGGAAAGCTTGCTACTTTTACGTGGAGTTGACAATTTAGGGAAAATTAGTTCTTCTTCGTTGGTTCTTTAAAATAGTTTGCCTCCAGCGCGCAATACTGCCCCCTGCTGGAGTAAGACAGAATTGTATTTCCTGACGCCAGTATAAACAGTGAAGTGAAATGTTTGGATTTTAGTTAAGATTTTAGAGTTTGAAAGGGGAAAATTGTGATGTTGTTGAAAAGAAAACAAACAAAAAACGGGGAATCCGTACAATAATAGGGAGTTTTTATTGTTACGGCTGACCGATTTTTCCAGTCCGACGTTTATGCCGCTCCTTGGAAGTATTATCAGAAAAAGAGGGTTTTGGTCTCAATACTCAAAATAATCATAGAGAAGAGAAATAATTACAATATGTTGTACTGTGTATGATTGAATGTGATTATTAAAGGATAAACTATAAGAAGAAAAAACAACAACAACAAAAAAAAACATTCACCATAATTGAGGATTGATAAAGTTTTTTCTATTCTATTCTAAACGTCAGCAGGCTTTACTGTGCCAAACCAATTATAAAACTCCACCATGCCCATGTTTAGAGGGAAATACATTTATTGTCTTTATGCTG
The DNA here is from genome assembly GCA_037951165.1 of Lophius americanus. Lineage (NCBI taxonomy): Eukaryota > Metazoa > Chordata > Actinopteri > Lophiiformes > Lophiidae > Lophius > Lophius americanus. The sequence goes on along the minus strand of JBBDHG010000111.1, from coordinate 108,360 downwards.
TCTTTTTCTTTTCTTATTTACGTGCCAAACCTTCTATATGGCTGTGAGAGAGCTAACTTTTAAGACAAACTATTGTGTATTTCTTGACAGAATTCCTGTGATTGAAATCCTACTGTGATCCAGACCTGTGAATCCTCACACCTTAGTTCTTATCAAATTCCTTCCAACTGATTCAGAATCTCTGCTGCTCTCCCTTCCGGTCCTCATTACATTACCAATCCAGATGTCACTGAAGTGTGACCCGTTTTATCTAGAAAGCCTGACATTCAATTTGCCTTCTGCTTTGTGAAACAGACACCTGATGAGACTGTTTAAGGCTGGGGTGACAACTTGACTTGCCTCTGATCACCTCAAACTTGTTGGGTCTCCGCCCTGGGGGAGACACTGATCCAACGTCTTGGGGGTTGACGTTTCCATCCCTCTTTCATCCAAACCTGGGCCCGACCATTTCTTTAACTTGTTGTTTTACGTGTGTATTGCTGGTCAGACCCATGATTGCCTGGTCAGTAAAATGGAGTCATCACCAGAATACAGAAAAATGGAATTGTATATTCAGGCAATCCATGGATATGTTGAAACTAATTTCTTTACCACTTAACTTTATGATGCTACTGCATGTCTAAATCTGAAGCTGTGAAAAACCTACTGTGATCAAGGTATGATTGGATTTATGTTAAAATACCTAAAATACCTGAAAATGTTCTTACATCCCAGTAAAAACACCTAATTTTGCCTGTTAAAGTGGCATCAAACAGATGTTTGGTCCCTCAATCCTTGCAGATGCACATACTAGGGTTGTAACGATCCATCGATCTGAATCGGTACATAAGTTTGTTAAACAACGATCCAATCAAATCGATGCAAAGTCAAAATATCGATATATATTGTGGTTTTGAGGATAGGCCTTTATTTTGAAATGACTACCGGCTCAGGCCTGCTGTGTTTCCTGCACACAGGCTCCTCCCCTATCGCACACTGACCTTTGGACCGATGGGAACAACCAGAGGCTGCAGTTAAAGTTGGTCCTTTTTTAAACGTTAGCGTTCACTTTGGCAGATTAACGGTTCTTCAAATGAGAAAGACTTCCAGGTTCAGTCAGAATGTTTACTGACTCACAATAATGTGGGAAAAATAATTAGCGCTTGGGCCCTTAGCTTAATTCTAACATCTAGGGGGAATTGCCATATACATGCTAACGTAGTTAGCATCGACGGCGCGACCATTATCAAACAATAAACGATTATATACAAATAAACTATTTCACTAAACATATATTTGTCAGTTAAACTTAAAAATGTGTTTGTTAATGAGACGCCGTGTTCTTATATAACAGAAATAAGTCACTGCAAAAAAAAAATATTGTTCAGAACACGTTATTTATTACAATAGTATAATAATGTTTTTGTTGATGTTTTATTCTGTAGGATGTAAAACATTCAGAGTTTAATACGTCCAACCCACTGACACCAGCACCGACCAGAACCACGTAAATACAACAAGATGAAACATAAATGTAGACGGATATGTTCATAGTTTAGATATAATCAAGTGTCTTTAATGTTAACTGATAAGAAAAAATACTTTATATCCAAACATGAAAAATGTGTCTTTGTTCTTTGTATTTGTTTGTTAATATTATTGTTCGGCTGTAAAATTGTCAAAATTGCTTTAGAATTTTTTCTTTCTTAAGGTGAAATGCAACCAATTTTATTAAAAAGGAACATAATATCGTCTGAAATGGAAAGTAAGCCCCTGAATCCAATCCAATCATATCGTGGCAGACTTTGTAATATTTGAAAATATGGTGTAGTTGTCCAAAGAATCAATATAATATCCTATCGTGGTGGAACTGGTGATTTTCATGTCCAAACATCCATCCCTGCCCATTAAAAATGTATCTCAGACGTGAGACACGGTGTCATCACCGCGTATTATTACCGATGCCCTGACATGACTCATATTATAAATTAAATGTATTATTATTATTATTATTATTAAACGAACAAACTGAACACATCCATGGTTTTCCCACCGTTCCTACTGGCAACTGTTCTAGATATTATCAGATGTGAAAAATATCTGAATCAGAGCCAATGCTTCTTCATCAGTCTTCTTTTGGAGTAACTTAAGTCTCTTTGGGCGACGGTGATGCTGCTTGGCGGCACTTTTGTTGAGATTCCATCACCCAAGCTGTAAATATTGAGTCCGAATGGGGCGATGATGAGGAAGATGATGAGGAGAGGTGATGTTTTCTCAGCAGGATCAGCTGAGGGTTCCTCAGTAGGCTATAAAGCAAATTCCATCGTCTTCTTGCCCGGCTATTCACAGAGGAGTCTGAAAAATATGTTAAAAGTTGAAACAATAATGAAGAAAATATATGAAAGATGGAAAAAATGTCAGGATCAAAAACTCGATAAATGCAATCAAGTACGTTTAAAGAGGCAATTTAGAAGAAGATACTGGTTATATCTCCAGCTTAGTTCATCTCAGGTGGCAGACAGGTGGAAGAGTAGATGTTGAAGAGGTATTTTGGAAAGCTGCCGTCGTTATATCAGATTTCTTTATTTAAGTTAGTTTGAAAACTAACATTCATTCACTCATTTTTCTCTAAAGGCTTGTCCGTGGTTTTTACCAGTCATGCATGATTCCTGCAATATTTCATTACAGTATGACTAAAAACTAAAAATACAAGGAAAAAAAAATGTAAATAAAAGTCCAACAGACAAAATCTTATATCCAACATTCTTATTTTCTTGCAGATGTTGATTACCGGAAACATTCCCTGCGAACCAATCATTATTACTAATATTTTTCTGTTTCCTATTTCTCTGTTTATGGCATAACCTACATGCTTCAGTTTCCTGTTGCTGCCAAGTGTATTTTTTTGTGTGCTCTTATTTTGAAGGATCACAGCGGAAGTAAGGCTGGTGGACATTGTGTATGTGTTTCAAAAACCCATTGTAAGACATCTCGACGTGAAGGTAAATGCGTTTTATATGTTCTACTGTGTCTTTGTCCATCAAGAGACATTTTTAGATTGACAATAAATTATCTTTTGCATAAAAGATTTTTTTTAAAACGCTGTACTTTAGCTACATTTTTGGAAAAAGCTACAGACGCAAACCAACGACTGACCAGCTGATGCATTGTTGAAGGTGGAGTATGAAGACACAACGTCTTTTTCTGACTTGTTGGAGACCATCAGCTGGCAGAAACACACCATGACTGGATTGTTATGATAGTGGTCTGCAAAGATCATCCCAATCCAAGTAGTGTAGCCTGAAACAAACAAGGAACGCTGTTATAAAACACCGTATACAAGAGAGGAGAGGGAGAGCTCTGATGAAGGTGCAGCAGCCAGTTCTCCAACCAGATCCATAGCAACAGTTTTTCATTCTTGATCCGAGGACTGAGATTTGCAAAAAAAAAAAAAATTACTTTTTGAATTGTTGAATTCTTTGTTCTTGAATTGTTTTTTAAGCTTGTGCTACGTCCTCACATGTGATGCTAAGCTAACTTTGGGCACAAGCGCGCATCCAAAACACAACGTTGCGCTAGCTCCACGCTGGAATGTATGGTCAGATATCAATTTATATTTTGGCCAATTTGCCTATTATTTGTTTATTTTTTAGCTTAATTACTCCCTCAGTGAAAAATGAAACAATGAAAATAGGAACTTTTGTTATTATTGGTATTATTTTTATTCTATTGTTATAATTGTGGTTGATAATGATGATGCCACATTAAATTAATTAATAAAGGTAAGGATAATAACACGTTAAAAACAATATTATCATAAATAATTGATAATTATTAAATGATACTGTTTTTTAACTATTAGTGACCATAATATATTTATTTGCATTTGAAGTAACTTAAATTCAAGTCAGTTACTTATGTTGGGGTACTGTCTGCTATTATTTTTATTATTCTTTTTTATCATTATGGTAATTACATATATTTATTTTGTGACTCAGAAGTATTCCTTTCATTTGTATTTGTTCCTGTTAGACATATTATACCTTTTTGAGTTATTCAAATTTTCTTGAAGGTACATGTACACAGGTAGAGCCGCGGGGGTTTGGCTAAATGATCCAGTCATTATTACATTTAGGGACATTTCTAAATGAACATTTTGAATTTAATCAAATGTGTAAGATTCAAGTTCTAACTGATTATCCTTGAAAAAAACTGTTAGAATGGAAGAAAGAGTTTGAATATATCACTATAATATAAGAATATATGACTAATATACTATTAGAGTTTTAGTTTAAAACAGATGTTTGGTTTTGAAACCAGTCTATAGTTATGTTTTTTAAATACAGGAGTAATTAAGTCTTCTGTAATTAACAAAACTCTGGTAACATCATTTATTCACCTTTGGCAGTAAAACACCACAATAATGTGACCCGTTACACCATCTGGTGTAAAAAAAAGATTTGCTTTATTATTTTTTTTGAGTGTAGTTAAGAGGAAATACTAAAAAAGTACTTTTTTTTTTCAAATCCTATTGTGATACCAGGACTTCATGTTTGACATAACCTTTACTTTTCTTTTCTTTTTTTACCCATCTGTCCAAGTAAACGTTGGTTGGTTCGGTAAAAAAACATTTCTATAAATACGTGCGGTTTGATCTCTAAACGGAACCAACCCTAACTTTCTAACCATCACCACGATTCAGTCCATCGTGTTTTACTCTAATAGTTCCTGTTTTATTCACTAGGTGGACGATCAGGGGGGGTACTGCTTGTACAAAGCTGGGCATTGGGGGTCTTTTCGGGGAAATAGCCTCGGCGTAGGCCTAGTTTCACTTTTGTCTCACTTCGAGCTTACCGGCATCCATGGACTCGTATCCTCTCTGCATTATGGTCCGGTCTATTCGCGACACCAGCCATGTCCCTGCCACGACGCTGAGCAGCAGCCTCATTATGCAGTTGCTGATCCCCATCACAACGTTGTAGAAAAAGAAGAAGTAGTTGAAGCAGTGGAACGCCTTCCTGAGGAGGAGACGGAGAAACGGTGATTTCACACGCTGTTCAGATTTACCTGGACTTGTTTAATTAGCATTTTGCCTTTGGTAATAAAACAAATCACATTTACATTTACATGTTTATGCAAATCATCATTAGATGGGTATAAATGAGACACTTTTCTCCTTTCCGAATCAAACCTTTCCGAATTCAATGTCGGTCTCCTGTTTACGTGACTTGTGATCTTTTCCGACCCGGTGTTTACACGCATCGACTCGCCTAATCGGAAACGCTTTCACACGTACGCAGACGATCCACATTCCCGTTCATAAGGTGGCGATAATGCTTCGATGAGCTCGATGCCGCCCGCTAACAAGCGCCCAGAAGAATAATACAACAAAGAAGTGACTTTTCGCCCATCTAACCCTCCTAAAATGTTAAAATATTTCGAAGTTGCATGAATAAATCTCTCCGATGACGACTTAAAAACTTAGTGGAGCATTACCTCACGAGGCTGGGCATGCGCAGATAGAACTCAAACAGAAACTTTCCGATACAGCGTTTACATGCAGCTATCGGAAAGGCTTTCCCAAAGGATTTTGACTACGTCCACGCAAAGGACGGAAATCTAATTAGGAAAGGTTCTTTCTGCTCTGAAAGGCTTAGAATTAGGCTGTCCATTTAAACCCACCTATTTAAGCTGCGTTCCACTATTAAGTCGGGAAGTCCATCTGTTATGGCCCCATTATCGCATTTGGACTTAAGTCACCACACGAGTCGGCCTGCTGGATGACACTTATGTAACGTCTGTATGGAAGTTTTCCCACCTGTTGTTGAGAGCCAGAGGTTTGCGTTTATCAGTGGGAGACATTTTGTCCTGAAGGAAGAAGATCTGAACCAAGGCCACCTGGAGAATCACCAGGCCGATCACCAGACCGATGGTCAGACTGAGAGACACAAAAAACAATCAGTCTATCTCTCAACCTCAAAATCCAAATTAAATATTTACAGTTAGAAAATATGTTCAAGTTCGTTTGCATTCTCTATATCCCCTGTGGAGTTAATTTATTTTTTATTTATTAGCGATCTTTATGGTAACCTGTGGAAGGATATTACATTCACCTGAGGGGAAAAAAATGTTGTCCTGTTTTTCTGAATTAACACCATTGCTATCATTATTTCTGGAAAACATAGCCCTGTTTTTCTGAACGGACGAGTTAAGTCTCACGTAAGCAATCAGGTCACCCTCGTTTAGTCAAATCCATAAGTATTTTGGTCTTGGCTTAAGATAATGGGGGTTACTCACGTCTCTAGGCTATACAGACGGTGCAGTTATTAGTTTGTCAACTTTTGGAAGGAACCTATAAGGATTTTACGGCTGCTCAGACGGAAAGCCCGGGACTCTTTTACTCTGAATTAACGAGATAATAAGTTGTTATTTCAGAAAAAAGAGCAATTCTTTCTTCTAAGATGACTACAATAGGCTTCCAGGAAAACTGATAATTAAAAAGAACGTCTTTAAATGTCCTTTTTTCTTTCTTTCGTTTTTTTCTATCGGGTATAATATAATATAACAATAGAATATTTTGCCTTATAGATCTTCTTTCTGACACTTTGATGTCTCGCGTCATGCCTTAGAATGTTAAGATCGTTTTCCCCGTCATATTGATTATCGTCGTTATGTAGGGAGTTCTTGAGTGGCGTCATAGCCATGCACTAATAAAAGCCTTTTACTTTGAAAGGGAACAAACTTGGATTTCCTTCAACTTTTTTTTCAACTTTTCCTTCAACTGGATTTCCTTCAAAAAAAAACTCCACACGGGATATTTGAACATATTTGTTTGACTGACGTAACCCTCAGATTCCCATTGGCCCCACTGAAGACCCTCGCTGCCATCCCATCCATTCATAAATACGTACATTCTCAAGGAGAGTTGCCTTACGTTATAATTCCCAGGTTTTTGAGCATGCTCAGTGTTTCTCCGTGCCTTATGGGTAGGACCAGCGCGTAGACGAACATCAGAGCAAACAGGAAGTGGACAAAATGGACAATCAAGTAACCTAAACAATAAATGCAAAAGAGATCATGTTGAGATTTAATTTCAACTCACAGCTGAACGACATGAGATGCTTATATTGTACGACCCGTCCCGCCTCTGCATCCTGTTGCTGCTTTTTACGATTGTCAATAAGGCTTTGTTTGAAAGCTCCGACGCAGAAAAAAAAGTTTGTTTGTTAGCATCATGCTAACAAATCAGAAACGAGCTATCTTGATTATTTTTTGCCACATTTTGTCCCGAAACTTCTTCTTTTTTTCTTTTTTTTAAAGTTGCTGGCATTTCTGAACCTCTCTTATTCCTAATTGAGTATTAGACAAAAACTGCACTTTCTACTTTATGGGCAGCCGTTACCCGCGTACAGACAAACCACTGAGGCTGTGAGACGGCCCGACAGTCCTGAGTGAATCGGGCTCAAATGGTACAGAACAGGCCCGGCTCTACTGCCAGTGGATACTTTCCCTCGTTCTCCTCCTCTCATAACTTCCCATCTTGTTTGAAACAGAATATAAACACATTTTGAGTCACTGCTTTTCAACTGCTGCTATAATGTTGATGGTATATTGATGTCAGTTTTTCGGCGTTTCGTGGGACTAAGCACTTACCCCACAGGGTGAAGGCTATTTGCCAACCGGAGTATCTTGTGATGGAAGCCTGTGAAAGTGACAGGAGAAAACCTGTTTTCACATATAGAAAGTCTTTTGATCAAAGGTGGTGTGTGTGTAGACATACGCCCTACACAACTCAATTATTCAAAGCATGCTTACACATTTAAAAGTCTTTGTTTGGTGAAAACTACAAACACAATTACCGACAAACCTTTATACCACTTCTGAGAGGCAGAACCAAATTGTGACTATAATAAAATATTTTTGCTATGGCCTTATATTTCACACACTAACTCGTACTAACGAGTTATTATCCCGTGACAAAAACTTAATAATGCGTGGAAACGACTCGTCCCAGGCCTTATTAAGTCGTGGCCACGAGATTATGACTCGCTTCCACACCTTATTTAGAGATATTTACACTGGATGTATTTTTTTCTTCGTAATATGGGATCAAGCTTTTCAGACAAAACAATACTAGTGTGTGCGTGTGCGTGTGATTGTGTGTGTGTGTGTGTGTGTGTTACTTACTACACTGACAGCAGAGTTAAGGTTGTGGAACTTCTCAGGGAGGAACCCCTTCTGACCCCTCCACAACCTCTTCAGATGTTTTCTGTGGTAACAATCCACCATGTCACTCATCACTAGGGTTCCATTGAGATTCTTTCAAATGCTCGTGGTGTATTTCAGGTATCTTACCTGTAACATGCCAACACGTGGAAGGTGTAGGCTACAGAGTTAAGACAAGCAATGAAGGTGGTAGCTAGCCAAGACCCTGAAACAAAATATAAGTGAAAAATTATTTACTTAATCTCAGTATTCTCTAGACCATTATTAATTTAAAAAAATGATATCCCCCAAAAATCGCTTGTTTTGACCTGATAAATCGAAACCTATTTCATGGATGGTTTTCAAATTTTATATGCCTTAGTGTGAGCAAGAACTGGATTGATTTTAGGAAAGGACAATTATATATTTCTGACACTAGGGGGAACATTTTGTCCAAAAGATTTTCAGGCCATAATCTTGCAGCCGTTGGTCCGAGTTGGTGAATATGAATAGACTCGAGGTGTTTACTATTAATTGTTTTGCGGACAGAATTCAACAACTATTTCATGGACCACTTTCAAACTTTATAATCCATGGATCTTAGTGAGAGGAAGAACTGGATCACCTGTTGGTATATTTCTGACACAAAGGGGAGCTTTATCCCCAAAAGTTTTCACGCGATCATTTCCCAACCGTTAAGCCTTTTTAGTCCAAATTCAGTGCATATGAAACGACTGAAGGAGATCTTGTATTTATCATAATACGTTCTAGTAGATCAGGGTAATTATTTACGTGATTGAATTCCCTGTCTCCTGTATGATGTTTGTATGTCTGAAGATGAAAGTGTGCCGATGTGGAGCGGATTTTCTTAAGTGCCTAGTTATTTGAAAGGGACATTCATCACGATTGAGTTGTTGCCAAATAACTCACTTCTGGCCACTTCAATGAACTCTTCTAGGTGTGGTATCATGGTCTCCAGAGCTTCACTCTGGTTACAAGACATAACCACGTACTTAAGTCTATTCTTCCACCTCTCTACTTCATCAAACGCCACATTACTGAGGCTGTAATCTGCCAGGCTCACCTAGAGAGATAAGGAAAGACAAAAATAATACCAACAAGTTGTTTATGTCACATGACTAAACAAAGTGTGTGGATGAGACGTTTGTGCTTACCATATACAGACCTATGAGGGAAATAATGGTGGTGCCGATTATCCTGTTGGGGAACTTGAAGTTGGGGTCCCATTCATACACTTTGCTCTGGAACCAGCTGAGGGACCCACTGCAGAATGGCGAAAAGCGTCAAACTGACTTTGTGTAACATATACAGGTGTGTGTGTATGTGTGTGTGTGTGTGTGTGTGTGTGTGTGTGTGTAATAATAACTTCATTTGTATCGCACCTTTCAAAACGCTGTTACAAAGATCTTTAAAATGAAACATGACAACATAAAGCTAAGACACAATGCTAAATATACACAGAATAAAACAGGAGATTAAGGAGATTAAAGCGGTGAAACGTAACAGGAGATGCAAAATGAAAAGTTTAAGATGAAATCAATTAAAATAAATGTATAGCTAATGCAACATAGCTCTGGTAAAATGAGGGAAAGCCTTTGGGTAAAAGTAGGTCTTGAGGCGAGACTTGAACAACGACACTGACTCAGATCCTTACCATCCCTAACCAGAAAAGCCCCCAATCCCTTGTGTTGCACAAGCAATCCCCCTGATTGAACAACTACAATTAAAAGTAAAGTCATGTCTAAAAAAACAGTGTTTGTTTTTTTTTTCTTCCAAAAGGTACCCCTAGTGAGTAAAATATGACGCACAGAAAATAGATCTCCTTGAGTTGATTCTTAAGCAACAAATCTGGAATAAAATCGGACCAACGGTTGAGAAATTATGATTTTTATGATAAATATCGTAATTCCCCAAATCAGTCTTGTTCTACCTGGCACTAAAGTGTGTGTGTGTGTGTGTGTGTGTGTGTGTGTGTGTGTGTGTGTGTGTGTGTGTGTGTGTGTGTGTGTGTGTGTGTGTGTGGGTGTGTTTGTGTGTGTGTAAGATTACATAATGATCCATGAAACAGTTTTTGAGTTATCGTGTTAGCATAAAAGATCTGTGACGGCCACAGTTCCACAACATCCCAGACTTTTAGGGAATACAAAGAAGGTTTTGTTAAATAGCGATAGGAGATAAATTACAAAGCTTTATAAGGCTGACTGGAGAGCATTAATGTTCTCATGGGTCGGTTTGTGGTCCACCTGTTTGCAGATGTTCTCCTCAGCAGACTCTTCACATGCTTCACCTGGTGCTGCTCCATCAGCTCCTCGGGCTTCTGGAGGAAAATTCAGTTTATTTTCTTAAATGGCTGCACATTAAGTTAGCGTATCTAATATTTCATAATTAAAGATTTGTTTGTAGGGATACTCTATACAAACACATGCTCTTATAATTTGGAAAAATACTAAAATACAAGACAAAGAGAACAATTGAAAGCATGAATGAAGAAAAAAGAATTGCATTTCTTATTATGGATGTGACATTAAGTCATTCGTTTGATAAGCAGCTGGTTATTCCTAGAACTTCCAAATGGTGGGCATGCTATGCTGACCTCCGGTTCTTGATGCAGATGGATTCGGACAGCTTTGACGAGCATGTAGACAAATCGTCCCAAGAGGAAGATGAGGGAGAGGATGCATGGCCATTGGACAATTACTTTCTGGTATTTTCCCAAAATCTTTAAAATGACACACAAAAGACATTGATGTATTTGTTGAACATAAAATGATGTTTCAAGGTGTGGTAGCATGCTTTGGTAATATTATTCTTACATTATGGGTTCAGTACCCGCCTACCTTTCCACCAGGACAGGTGAATGTTTCCCAGACTGTAATGATGATCCTACAAACAATCAGAGAGATATTTAAGGAACCATATTTTCTTTCACTACATAAGCACTCCCTGCTGCTCGGCAATAATCATCTTTTCTTTGTGACAATGTTGAGTGTGAACCTGAAGTCCATTGAGAATCTTTTTTTAATCTTGTGCTCTATAAAAAAACTTACTGTTAATCTAAAAGCCTCTTTTGATGGACAAAAGCCAACATAGAATATTTAATGGACCGGCCAGGGCTTACAACGTTTTATTTTCACTTCGAAATGTCATACAATTAGTTTTAGAAACACGCCGGGCGGAGGACGGAGGGCATGTTCATTTCATCAAGCCAGAACACATACACAATATCCACTGTCCACGATCCGCTGTGATCCTTCAAAATAGAAGCACTCAAACTACGTAGCAATAGGAAACATAAGTATGTGTGTATGCCATAAACATAAAGAACAGGTTACAGAATTATATTCTAACAGCTTTTGTTCGTAGATATTGGGTCGTCATCAGCAGGAATCATTGACTGCGCATACTGAAGTACCGGCAGCATGCAGCTTACACTAGGGGTTTTCAAAGAATAGCGCTGCCTTTTGCAATATATCTTTGCTAAAATGTCTCAAGGGAATTCGGCCAATACATTGTGAAACATGAACTGTGTGTGTGAATATAAAGCACGGATTAACCTTTACCAGTACAGAGAGTAGAGTATTCCCATCACCGCCCCGCAGGTCCGGAAAGGCGTGGAAAGACAGGCAAAGAAAGGGAAATAGACCATGCCGATCTCTAGAGCTCCAACCAGATACACTATAGCTTTGGAGAAAAAGCAGCACAGCTCAAATCTGCCAACACTTATCTGCAAGGTTTAAAGGTAGAGCTGAGACAACAAGGGTCAAAGGTGAGGGTACCTATAGCCCAGGGTGGAACACTGAAGGGGATGTAAGTCTCAGAGAAGAGCAGTAGGACTGATGAGGACACTGCGCCAAATGCAAATCCATAAGACCAACGGTTACTGAGGCTGCCTATAGTGTCCAAAGGTCTAGGATACAATAATGACAAAACTGTGAGCGAAATCATCAAAATACAGCAATTTTACAAAGTAAGAACCGGTTATGAATTTCTCTTTAATTTTCATATATTACAGGAGTTAGACAGAGGTTATGATGATATTTGTTTGTTTATATACAAAATTTCACTGATGGTTATTTACAAATTTTGATGACGCTTTTCAGAGACATGTTCTAGGGCCACAGAGAAGTAGATTTGTTTTAAAAAGGTACATCCATATTTACCTTTTTTCGGTTGAAATAACATTTTGGGAGGGCATATTTCCACATTTCCATGAAATTTTCTATTCAAACATAATATATAGCTATTGGTGTCATAGAAAAACAACTAATTCTCTCTCGCATTTCCTATCAAAATAGGAATGCGAGAATATATTACTGGAGACTTATAAGACTGATATTATTATAATATTACAATATTAGTACAAACAGATGTGTGCATATATAAAATAGTCCAAAGTGAATTGTAAAGTGCAGCAGGTAATTAATTCATATGTCTGATCTTATGTGGATATTGATGATTCATCTAAACCCAGGAATCCAGACTACAAAGTTATAAACCTTAACTCAGCCACACTCTCTGCTCGGTATCAAAATAGCTTATTTTATTTATTAATTAATTGGGGTTTTTTTTGCTATTTAAAGTGGAAAAAAAGATTAACTTAATACTACGCTTTGCAGGGATACTAGTATTTTATGTAAATAAGTGTATTTTATGGGAGCAAATGTGTAGCAGTATTACTGTTGTTTTGAATAATATGATTCTGATGAACATTTTAAAAAAGGTATTATTTGTTCCTTGGCCTGGAAACTATTTTGTGATTGCTTTCGGTCTTTTGGGTGTTTCTAGCTGCCTTACACCACAATGCCAAAACGTCCGCCCAGGCAGGGCAGCCTGTGGTCGATGCCCAGTCTGCTGGTTCTTTTCTGGAGGAATGAGAGCACCACTGTGACCAACACCTAGAAGTCAAGAGGCAAATACATCACAAATAAACACAGTCCTACCAAACATGTTTTTCAAACAATTTAAGAAAATCAGATTCACAATGATAATGAATAAATGATTTCATGGCGATATAATTGAAAATAGTCATTTTTTATTAGATTAGCTCAACCGTTTGTTAAAGCATGTTTTTAAATAAAACTGTTAGACACTTATAACACTTTTTGTTGTTGTATACAGTTCCATAATTCTGTTTAGTAACAGAATTACTAAACAGAAATTCTGTATTATTTTTTGGCATTCACAGGCTTTAAAATATCCAAAAATGACTTTCTCAATAGCCATCGGTAATGCCTTCTCTTTGGTAGCCCCTTTGACCTGTGGTGTCCCCCAGGACTCCACCCTTGGCCCCTTACTGTTCCGCATATACATGCTGCCACTGGTTCATATAACAATCAACTTCAGTCAATTGGCCCACGGTTTTCAGTAAGAAATAGCAAAATGTGCTCAACCAAACAGCTGAGCAGGACATTGAACGGTCAAAAAGATGGTTGATAAAACCCGATGCAGCTGTAAACTGAATAAAATAGGTCAACCATTTAGATAAATAAAACTGATTTATTTAATTGCTAAACTTGATGTGCTTAAGTTGGAATATTGTTTCCTCCGAATACTCATTAATTGGCCCGAAATCAATTTTTCTGTATTTCTAGACACCCTCAACGCAATGAGAAAGTGGCATGTAGAGTTTTTCCATCTTTTATGATATGATACAACTTTATTGTCAGTTTTAATTTTATATCCTTGTAGTTCAGTTTAAGAATTATTCACATACAGACTAAACCTACAATCACACATTAGACATTTACCATAAACATTCATGAAAAACCATACGTGTGGATAGCGTTAGTGACTGAAAATAATATGATGTTATTAGACTTTTTTCTGTTTTTTTTTGTTATTTTTAAAACTAACATCACTTGTGATGCAAAAATATACAGTCCTGAAACTTCAAAAAAGTCTTGTGGGATAAAAACTTCCCATTGATTACAGAGTCGACAATGACAAAATTCAAAATTTGGGGGTGAACTGTTTACCTTTAAAACTTTGTGAACCTTTAAACTGAGTTAACCATTTAAAACCTCCGGTGGAAACAAAAAGAATATTACCATGATCTCTAAAAACTTTAGTTTTTTGGCTCATGAAAAGTTTGATTTAGGAGATCTGCATGGCTGTAGATGGACAACTCACTGCTGGTATGAGTGACAGGTGCAGGAAGACGTCCACAGAGACTCCATTCTCACAGTCAGAAAGTTTGTCAACACTGGAAAACAATATATAGAGTTTGCGACAGTCTGATTGAAGTGATTTATAGAGACTAGACTGTTAGAAATGATAGAAATAACATAAAGTGATTTTTGAAATCTTTACAACCAAATGTGTTATTATTGCACCAATAAGCTCAGATTCAGGTTTACTATTGCTCTGGCTTGATTAAAACCTGCAGGCAGTTATTGCATAACTCTATGTAACTTTACCCAGTGACGGCTGACAGAAGCAAAGGAAAGAGGAGTATCACGGTTCTACCAGCAGACAGTTTGTACTCACATGTGTTCACTCCCGTTCCTGAACATCATTCATACTTCAGATCACAGAAGGCCATTACAAGTTTGGTTCTGCTCTGCTGTGGAGATTGAGGAAGTGACTGGATTGATACAACTTGCCTGTTTCCACTTGTCTGTTTCCTGGTTCCCACCATGTGACTCCCTCATGTGAACTTTGATCTCAAGAATCAACAGTTTGTTTCTCTATATCATGGATACACACACACATTCTTGTTAATAATACTTAGTGAGGACCGAATAAAAAGGCCCACAATGCGAGGACCAGGTGTTCTACCTAATTTAACAAACCCAAGAATTAATTTCTGTCTTTGAGATAATTTAATTCCTTTGGATTGTTTTTTCATATAAAACACCATTGATGTAGAAGTTTCCACATTAATTATTCTTCATAAAACCATGATAATTTGTACTAGTCAAAAAACTCATACTCATACTGGTCCTTTGCATCATAGTTTTCACAAAATGACTAAGATTAAAAAAAAATAATAATGTTGAAATTGAGCAATCTATTTTATGGCAGTACACAGAAAAAACATTAGCAGCTACAATGGCTGTTTAAGGCAGGACTGAACACCTGAGACAGAATAACCTTTACTGATTTGAGCTGTAAACCTTTTTCTAATGAAGTCCCTAAATAAGAGTCCTGAGCTTTACAATAATCAAAATATAACCGCCTTAAATCAAGCTTTTTCTTCATTCTAAGCATTTTATTGTAGCACAAATACTTCCCATCTTTTCAAGTTTGAGTACTAAGGATTGGAGACCCTTTTCCAACACAAAGGAGGCAGTCGGTCTTTGCTGGTACCGTCGCTAGTACAAAGAACGTGGCCGTACTCCTCTCTAACGATCAGTCCAGGGTCTTCTTATTTTTGTATCTATCTATAAACAAGAAAACGAAAGTTTATCAGAGGATAAGTTTAAACTTTGATTTTATTTTGTGGAAGTTACCTAAATTCAAATGTAGCCTGGTTTTGTTTTGCTGTTAAGAAACTGTCTATTATCTTACATCTTTCCATCAGACTTGAACATTCCTGAGAGGGAAATGGTTAATACCATAGATATGTGCACTCTCTTCTTTTTCAAATTCATCATTTGGTTAAGAGTGCATCCAAATGTGTACAAAACATGAAGATGAAAGAACAGTGTCCACAAAACTCAACTGTGATGTCAATAATCTAACGGGTTGTACCCGGCTTCTTTTTTTTTCTTTACACAAAAGTCATTTTACCATCATTTTGTCCAGTTTTAAGAAGAAGAAGAAGAAGACGAAGAAATCCTTTATTTATCACATACACACCCAAAGCTGAACAGTAGCCTGGGAAGACATTATTGTGATCAGAATCAATCAGGTCAGTTTAAGAACAATTCCTGAAGTTTCCTCAATTAATGTCTGAGTTATTGCCAGTCTCTAAATCTACCGACAACTCCAACCAACTCTTGAGTATTTCTCAAATACACGCTGGCCACCCTTCTCCTGTGCCTTCCACTTCATAGAAATCTTAGAGAGAACAAATGACTAAACTGAGCAGAGACATGTATATACTGATAATTGCAAACACAGAAATACATTTTTTGAACTTGTAATAGATTGATTTGTTCAGTTGAAGTTATTCTTCACTCAAGAATATGTATTCTTCAAAATAGGATAATATGATGCAAAAATATTAGCCTGTGCACAGGCATTCACACTGCTACTCAGGAATGAGGCGCAAAAATAACAACATAATTATTAAGTAATAGTTTTGGGCTTTTATGGTGAATATAGCTAAAGCTCTGGGACACCACTGTTCTGACGCCATCACTGCTCTGACACCTTTCTATCAGAACAAGAATGAACTTTTCAGAAGTTTGTTCTTTAGTAAATTCTTGGGATCAGAAGCAGGCTACCCTTGACTCACCACCACATTCAATAATTAGACTGTTAACAGTTCACCACTTCATCACAATCTGATACTTGTCAAAGTCTCTCAGATCCCTACTGTTGTCCATTTTTCATGTTTCTATCATTAACTTTAGGAAAAAATGTTGTTTTTCTGCCTAGTATTTTACACAAACGATCAGATAACTGTGTTGACCAGAAAATTCAATATAAGGCTGCACATTCACATGCACATATACACATTACCCTATTTAAGAACATAGAGGAACAGCCTGGCTTCTCCTTCATGGTTTTGCCATGTCAGCTATCCCTCAAATTCTTCCATGTCAGTCTTTCAATCATAGCTTTAGTAAGCAGCTAGTCTGAGCTGAGTTTATCCACCCCTCCCCCATCCAGACCCGACGGACACACTGCAGAAACAAACATTCTTTATAATTAGTACTTAGTCTTTTCCTCCAACTGCCACAAAGAAATTGCAGGCTCTTTCAGAAACTCAAGTATGTGCATTTTTAATGACAAGGAATACATTAAAATTTCTTACCTGAGCGGATGAATACCTTTCTTCATACCTTTGGTGGAAAAAGTGAATTGATCCAGTCTTCTTTTAAATCTCTCCATGTGTAACTTAGGCCCAGACAGAAGCTGCAGCGTGACTGAACTCCTCACTCTGCTGCGGCTGGGTTCTGATTGGAGGATTAGCTGATGGTATGTTAATTATGTGAGCAGAGCAGAGCGAATATTCTCTTAGTAAACAGAGTCCTGCAGACTCAGTTAGTGAAACATTTATGCTTTTCCCTTTCACTGGACAAACGTCATTAAAATCCTAATCACATTTTATCACACATCTTAAAACAATTTAAAGGCAACCAAGATTTAACTTCTCGTTTTTGGGGGGGCTGTTCTTTTATAGGTTGCCACAGCGGATACAATTTTTCCAACTTGCCCTGTCGTCTGCGTCGTCCTCTGTCAGACCAACCGACTGCATGTCGTCTCTCAACACACACATCCAGACATCCATCAAATCCATCCCCCTTTTCTCTTGCCAAGCAGCTCCATCTCCAGCATCATTCTACTAATATATCAACTATACCTTCTTTCCCATGTCCACACCATCTCAATCTGGCCTCTCTTACTTTGTCTCAAGAACGTTTAACCAGGGCTGCCCTCAGATGTGCTCGCGTCTAATCCTGTCCATTCTCGTCACTCCCAAAGAAAATTTTAACATTTTCAACTCTGCCACCTTCAGCTCTGCCTCCTGTCTTTTGGTCAGAGCTGTCGTCTCCAAGCTATAAAGAAGGGCTGGTCTCTGCTACTCTTCTGTCAGAGATAACTCCTGACACTCTTCTACACCCTATCTGGCTTCTTCACCTCTTTTAAAAACTCCACATTGCTCTGAACAGCTTACCATAAGTACTTAAACTCCTGCACCTTCTCCACTTCAACTCCTTCATCCTCACTGTTCCACCTGCCTCCCTTTCATTCAAACACATGTATTCTGTCTTGCTGCCACTGACCTTCATCCCTCTTCTCTCCAGTCCATTCCTCCACCTCGCTAGATTTTTTTCCACCTGCTCCCTGCTGTCACTACGGATCACAATGTCATCCGCGAGCATCATAGTGCATTGAGATTCTTCTCTGACCTCATCTGTCAGCCTATCCGTCGCCATAGCAAACCAGAAGAATTTCAGGGTCGATCCTTGATGCAGTCCCACCTTCACTTTAAACCCATCTATGACAATGCATACCTCACTAATCACATGATGCACTCATACTAATCTTTTACAACTCTAACATACTTCTCTGTCACTTCAGACTTCCTCGTGAAATACCACAATTCCTCCTTTGGCACTCTGTCTTAGGCTTTCTCTCAATCCACAAAGACACAATGTAACTCCTTCTGACCTTATCAGTTTCTCTCAATTAGAACCCTAAAAGTAAAATATGACATCTGTAGTGCTCTTTCTCAAAATGAACCATACTGCTGCTCAAAAATTGTCACCAACTCTTCCCCAGATTTTCATTGTGTGGCTCATCAGCTCTATACCCCTGTAGTTGCTACAGGTCTGAACAGTTTTCCTCCTTTCCTCAGGCATCATCTCATTATCCAAGATAGTTAGAAATAATCTAGTTAAAAACACCACTCGCTTTTCTTTTAGACACCTCCATACCTCCAACGGTATGTCATCAGGACCAACCGCCTTTCCATTCTTCATTCTCGTCAAAGCTGCTCTCACTTCAACATTACGGATCCTTGGGACTTCTTGATTTACAGGTCTTGCACCTTGCACCCTTCTCTCTCTCTCATTTTCTACATTCATCGGTTCTCCAAAGTACTCCGTCCATCTTGCCCTCACCCTCTCATCACTTGTAAATACAAGATTAAACTTATTAAGGCCTATTTATTGAAGAAAATTATCTAATCTGACATACAGCATTTGTGTGTCGCAGAAGTAAAAGAACCTCTGAAAATGACTTCTCCAAAGCTCAGCTGCTAACAGTAGTTCAGTGCTGTCAGTTATGCTAACATTGGCTCAGTTGCACTTTGCAGTCAGTGATGCTAACATTGGCTCAGTGGCAGTCTGCTGTCGGTGAGGCTAAAAGTAGCTCAGTAGCATTCTACTGTGAATGTTGCTAACAGTGGCTCAGTGGAACTTTGCTGTCAGAGAGACTAACAGTAGTTCAGTGGTTCTCTGCTGTCGGTGACGCTCACAGTAGCTCAGTGGCACTTTATTGTCTATGTCAGGCCGGGATAATCAAGCCCTGATTTGAAAAATATATCTATATAGGTTTATATCTGGAACTTGTCCAATATTGTTAAGATGTGGGAAAACGTCAATGTAATCCTGCTTCTTTGGACTTTTACTCATAATATAAGATTCCAGAGACATCTTAAGCTGTGTTTGAAATAGTCTTTAGGCTCTCATGAAGATTATGGAGTCCACATTTCAAAGTAATGTGGTATTGAACTAAGCTTAGTCCAAAGTTTCTTGATGTGAAAAAGCTGTGAAATATACATATTTTTTGTTCATGCAAATACAACAAAAGTCTTGAATCATGTCTTACAAATTGTCATTTATACCCACCACACTTTTTTAGCATTAACATTGAATAAGGAAGTCGGAAAACTTTCTCGGTAGCTTGGGTAAACAATATGTACATTTATTAAATATATAATATCATTTCCTAATAATAATTCTTAGTATTTTTTTGTTTAACATATAATTTTAAAAAGCATTGTATTTCTCAGAGAAATGTAAGATTGTGCTGTCAAATGTAACAAAAACTGCCCACAGATTTGAAATTTGAATTTGAATTCAGTGAATATAATGAGTTAAATACAACCATAAAAAAGCTGTAAACTTCCTAAAATAATCGATAAACTTTTCCATTCTAATTGTCATTTTACTACATCCAAACGTTTTCGGCCATAATTTCTCAACCATTGATCTGATTTAGTCCATATTCTGTGCAGATGAGTCAACCCAAGGAGATCCAGATTGTTTATATCTTATTTTACCCATAATCTAATAGTACATATTTTACTCACTTCAGGGTACTGACTTGATTTGAAGAGTTCAATCGGGGGTATTGCTTGTACAACGCATGGGATTGGGGACTTCTCAGAGATACACCCTTGCTGTCAGGAACCACAGCATATGTCTAGTTATATTTGTGTTTTTACTAATCTCAATGAAAAGAAGATAACGGAGGCTTTTTTGTGCTGATGGACCTTTATTACACAGCAATGACTCAGATATTTAGAACAGCTGGGGTCAGACTGATCCATGTCGGGTGGATGAGCAAATCCAGATCGGTAACCTTGGTGACATCATCCTGCGTGCAGGTTAACAATTCCCGTCTTTGGCGATCAAAATGTCCTTCCCGGTTAGTCTGCAGAGAGGAACATGAGGATGGCATGGTTGTGATTTATCCAGGTTTTTTTAATTTATTTATTTATTATTACTATTTTTTAATTTCACCTATATTTAATCAAAAAATCTCTTTGAAAGTTAACATCTGTTTTACAAGACAGACCTGCTGGTCAAGGTAGCGGCTAATCACAACAAAAAACTATTCACCCATAGTGGCCTCTCAGAAAAAACAAGTATATCTTTCCATCAGAATATTATTTATGGTTTTAGACCCACATAGACCTTAGTGAGAGGAAGAGTTGGAAGGATTTGGGGAAAGTTCAGTTGTCAAAATGTGAGGCCATAATCTCTCAACCGCTGGTCCGATTTAATTCAAACTTGGTGCATATGATTCGACCTAAGGAGAGCCATCTCGTATATGTTGTTATTTATTCCAATAGTTCATATTTTGCTCACTATTGGGAACTTTTCATGTCCAAAACACAGTTTTTGGATATCTAACTTCCTAACCATTGGTTTTATTAAGTCCAAATGCGGTGCATATGAATGGACTTAATCAACTCTATCTTGTAAATATCGTATTTTACTCATTTTTGTGAAGAACACTGATTTCTGTACATCAGAAATATACAGTGTTCATTTCTGAATGAACACTGAAATGAACAAATTTGAAAATGATCAAATTTCATCCACATATGAGGAAATACGATCATCAAATATGATGATCCTATTTTTACATATGTGGATGAAATTTGATCATTTTCCAATTTCATCCACATATAGACCTTAGTGTGGGCAAGAACTTGGTCGATTTGGGGAAAAAAACGGTTTTATTGTTCTGACACAAGGAGTAGCTTTACCTCCAAAAGTTTTCCAGACATCATTACTCAACTGTTGGTCCGATTTAGTCCGATTTTGGAGCATATGAATCAACTCAGGGAGATCTATCTTGTTAATACAAAATTTTACTCTAGTAGTTCATGTTTTACTTAATAGGGGAAGTTTTTTACACAAAGAACACTGTTTTCTGTACTAATTCAAAAGATATTTCATGGATCATTTTCAAATTTGATGCCTAACTAGACTATAGTGTGATTAAGAACTGGAGGTAATTTTGGGAAACATCGGTTTTATATTTCTGACATTAGGGGGAGCTTTAACTCTAAAAGGTTTCCGTTCATAATTTCTCAACAATTGTTCCGATTTAGTCCCAATTTGGAGCATATGAATCAACTCTTGTGAATATCATATTTTACTTCATTCAATTTAAGTTCATGATATACTGAAATTAAGGAGCTTTTTTTTCTTTTACGAAAAATACGGTGGGACTAACTTCACATTTAATTTGAGGAGTTCTATCAGGGGGATTGATTGTACAACGAAGGGGAATGGGGATTTTTCAGAGTTGTACTCTTGCTGCTGGGCAGGACAGCGTAGGTCTAGTTTAAGGTGCTGTTGTACTTATGTGTTCCTGCTGTGAGACCGACACAGCTGTGTGTACTCACTGTCTGGCGACACACAGGGCACACTCGTTGGCATATGTAATCCCATTGCTGCCACACACTGGAGCCAAGACAAGAGGACATGCTGGAGTCTGCGTGGTAGGACAGGATGGCTGCCAGAACAAACAACAGAAATTACTGGATCTGATGGAACTTAACCTATATCATCATCACCTCAGAAGAAAGCTCAATCACCAAAAATACATTGAGTATTCCCTTGGGTGCATACTGTATACATTTACCTACACACAAATACACACAAAAAAACACACTGAGCAGCAGGATCACCTGTGTCATGGATCCAGAATCGTCTACAGCAGCTGGAAAGAAAGCAGAAAACTTGTAATACCATAAATATATTCTATATTTCTGCTTTAATGAAAGTGCAAAAGAACCCTGTAATCAATCCGTTAACTATACGCTGTAAGTGCCACTATGTAATAATATGTGTAATTTCACTGCACAGTGTCTTCTAAAGGCATGCGAAAAAGTATATTAAAATGTTTTTTTCTCTTAACCTTTAATGTCCTGCTCATCTGTTTGGTTGAGCTCATTTTGAGTCACTATTTCTTATTGACAAATGTGACTGAACCTGTTTATAATATGACCCAATAGCATGCTTCAGCTTCAGCACGTACATGCTGAAGATTATGGGGCCAATGATAGAGCCGTGGGGGACACTATATTATTGGTCAAATGGACCACCAAGGAGGAGGCATTAACCGTGACTTTGTAGAAAGCCAAATTCGATAAGTAGTATTTTTTTTGGCATATTAAAGCTTGCGAGGACTAAACAGAATTGTGTAACTTGATACAACCAGAAAAAAATCTATTACGAGTCAAATAGTTTTCAAAAGTCATGCTTTACCAAGATGTTTAGCTCATCTAATTAAAATGGTCTATTTTCCATGAAATACAAAATTTTATCATTAAAAACTGTTGTAGGTCTGATATTTTTTTTCCCTTCAAAGTGCCTCAAAAAACAGAAAAAAAACCTTAAATTTTTTTTTCTATGTTACCTGAAGCCACACAGATGAGCAGAAGTCCCACAAAAACAGCTCTTGCAGTCGTCATGTTGCTGGTGGAATAACTCAGAGTGAATAAAACCACTGACTTTTGTCTAGTTGCCGAATTGCAACATAAGAAAACACACACGGCCACACAAACGGTAAACAAATCTTTCGTTCAATCATTAACTGCAATCTTCGATTTTCAAAAACCTGCGTTAGTTTTTAGAGTTTAGTTTACTTTTTACTTTAATTTGTGCTAGTATATAAACTATAGAATAACAAATAGAGTCAGTATATTGTGCAAGAAAAGGTAAAAAGCCCGTATGGTTTATGTAAAGCCTCCACCCTCTCAAAAACATGAAATAAAAGAAATATAACGCAAAAAACTTTTTCTATTTCAGCTTGAAATAGAGAGTCTTAGATTTGTTCCTGTGAAATGTGATCACTTCATGTACATTGCGGATAGTTTTTCTGAAAAAATCTTTGAATTATATCATCTTAAAACACAAACTTATCAAAATATATCATATCAACAATCAACAAACACAACAGGAACACATCTGGACCTGTCAGACTGTATGATAATTATAATATTTGCAACCTCACTACTCCTAATTGCACAAGCATCTCATGTACGCCTAGATAGAACCAATCTTCATTAAACCTTTCCTCCAGGACAGTTGTACAATGAAGCAGAACAAATCAGAACTTCAGGAACAACTCACACCTGTGGTCAGGTGATGTTTGGTCACATTAATGTCTCAGGTGAAGTTTAAACTCAACCCCTATTTCGTGTTTGAGTCTGTGGGACCCATTTTCAATGTTTGCTAAAAGAAAAGTATTTTTTCAACCTGAAAACTCGTTGACCTTGGCTCAGAATCTGTGAAGAAAGAATAAACAAACATATTTTCAACAACTGCACAGCGACCCCTGACCTACACATTTATATTACACAAATGTCATTTTTTGTTTGGGTCCATTGGACCCGGGCGGTGAAAAGCATGGAAATTGTAAATGCTGTGCAAATTCTCTCTGTCCTCTACCTGCCTGGGCCGACTTCTATCCTCTCTGCTCCCACTATATCCTCCTCTCTCCTCCCACTATATCCTCCTCTCTCCTCCCACTATATCCTCCTCTCTCCTCCCACTATATGCTCCTCTCTGCTCCCTCTATATGCTCCCACTATATGCTCCTCTCTCCTCTTAACCCTATATGTCATCTATTGCTTGTGACTGCAAAATGTAAGTAAACATTGGATAACATTTTTTTATAAATTGTTATGGTTGTGTTGATGTTAAAACCAAATAATGTGGTGGATCCTTCAGAACACTCAGAAGTACTCAGCTCTCAGTGTTGCTACAAGCAGCTCAGTGTCACGCTGCTCTCAGTTATGCTAAAAGTAGATCAATGGCACTCTGCTGTCATCAATGCTAACAGTAGCTCAGTAGCCATCTGCTGTCATCGATGCTAACGGTAGCTCAGTAGCCATCCGCTGTCAGTGAGGCTAACAGTGGCTCAGAGGCACTTTGCTCTCAGTAAGGCTAACAGTAGCTTAGTAACCACCTGCTGTCAGTGAGGGTAAAACTGTCTCAGTGGCACTCTGCTATCAGTGTAGCTGACATTGGATCAGAGGCGCTCTGCTTTCAGTGTTGCTAACAGTAGCTCAGTGGCACTCTGCTGTCAGTGAGGCTAACAGTAGCTCAGTGGCACTTTGTTGTCTCTGACCTGCCAGGATAAAGATGCCCAGATTTGAAAAATACATCTGTAGATGTTTTTATCTTGACCTCGTCCAATATTGTTTAGATGTGGGAAAATGTCAATGTAATCTTAATTCTTTGATTTTTACTTATAGCATAAGGTTCCAAAGACATCTTAAGCTGTGTTTGAAATAGTCTTGAGCCTCTCATAAAGAGTCCAGATTTCAAAGTAATTTGGTTTTGAACTAGGC
Source organism: Lophius americanus (assembly GCA_037951165.1). Taxonomy (NCBI): domain Eukaryota; kingdom Metazoa; phylum Chordata; class Actinopteri; order Lophiiformes; family Lophiidae; genus Lophius; species Lophius americanus. Next base: position 83,441 of record JBBDHG010000111.1, on the reverse strand, counting down.
TTTGTCCACGTTGTATGAAAATACAACAAAAGACAAAAATTATCTCTTAAAAATTGTCATTTATACTTACCTATACACCTTTTTAGCATTTACACTGAATGAGGAAGTCAGAAGACTTTTCTGGGTAGCTTGGGTAGTGACTTGTACATTTACTGAATATATATATTGTATCATTTCCTAATAATTATTTCTTTATTATTATTTTTTTTGGCTAACATACAATTTTAAAAACCATTGTATTTCTCAGAGAAAATGTAAGATTTTGCTGTCAAATGTAACAAAAGAAACTGCACACAGATTTGAAACAAAGTTCAGTGAATATAATGTGATAAATACAACCATAAAAAGGCTGTAAACTGCCTAAAATAATCACTAAACTTATCCATTCTACTTATCCTCTTACTAAAGCATAATAGCAAAGCATTGTATGCTTAACAGTACGGAGGTCACACTTGGAGCAGTACCAGAGTAAAACTGCAGGGGCAGCCTTGAGCAAATGAAACTAAGTCAGGACCAGAAATGTCCTCACATCCCAAAAATGACCTCACGCTGTTTATTAGAAAATTAAGCCGGTACTCACTATGTAGTATATGCAAGAACAGACCCACACACACTCACTTACACACACAACACACAAACACGCACACATTATTGACCACTGTTGTAACTAGTGTAAATATTTGGTTTTCAGCAGATGACCTACTGAACATTCACCTGCTGCGTTCAACCTGCAGAGGAATGTTTTCTGAGTATGTCCCCTAAGTTAATCAATTATTTTCTCTATTCTACCCTATATTCTATTCCCATACAGTATTAATATACCATATTTACATCCTCGCAAAGTTGGGGATATTATGGAATTGTCATCGCTGCCGCCGCCACCTATGGTGGCCGAAAGAGCCAAAGGCGGTGAGAAAATTATCATAAAGAAAAGTTCTTTATCATCAAGTTACCAGCACACACACATATTGCAAAAACCAGAACACATTATGCAAAGCGATCTCCAAAAGCCACAAGACAACGGAAGTTCTTACGAAGGAGGCTTCAAAGTGATGCACCACGATCACGCTTATTTAGTGCTTCATTTAATGATTGAAACCGATTTAATACAAAAACATTTCATGATATTTTGATTAGCCGCGGTAGCTTCGCTTAACTTCCGGGTCATGCAGTCATATGACTTAGGATAAAGCTGTAATCAACATCGCAAAAACAATAAACTCAACGATGACCCTAACTTGCACAGTAGCCAAATCTACAGTAAACAAGGTCTAATATATATGCCTGCTGAAGAAAACTCTTAACCACTAACGTGAGTACTGACCTCAGGTGTCACCCGGACACCACTTACACAACGGTCGGAACGAACACCGGACGTTAAGTGAAGCTACCACGGTTAATCAAAAAACCATGAAATGTTTGTGTACTATATCTGTTTTATTAACCAAATGAAACAATAAATGGACGTGCCCGGGGTGAATCACTTTTAACTCTCATTGTAAGCACTTCTGTGGCTTTTGCAGATCGTTTTTTGTTATTTTTTTTGTGGCTTTTTGCAGCGTACATGTTTCGTGAAATTGGGTTTGCCCCTGACGGCCACCTTCGACGCCACATCCTCGGCCGCGACCAAAGATCCTTTGTGTAAACGTTATAACTCAAAAGCTATTTCATGGATCATTTAAAAATTGTATGCCCACATAAACCTTAGTGCAAAGAAGAACTTTTATAGAGATCAGTTGAATATTTCAGACACTAGAGAGATCTTTATCTCCAAATGTTTACGTCCATAATTTCTCAACCATTAAACCGATTTAGTCCAAATTCTGTGCAGATGAGTCGACCCAAGGAGATCCAGATTGTTTATATCTTATTTTACGCATAATCTAATAGTACATACTTAACTCCCTTCAGGGAACTAACTTCACGTTTAATTTGAAGAGTTCAATCAGGGGTATTGCTTGTACAACGCATGGGATTGGGGACTTCTCAGAGATTCACCCTTGCTGCCAGGAACGACCGCATAGGTCTAGTTATATTTGTGTTTTTACTTTTTTCAATGAAAAGAAGATAACGGAGGCTTTTTTGTGCTGATGGACCTTTATTACTCAACAATGACTCAGACATTTAGAACAGCTGGGGTCAGACTGATCCATGTTGGGTGGATGAGCAGATCCAGATCGGTAACCTTGGTGACATCATCCTGCGTGCAGGTTAACAATCGCCGTCTTTGGCGATTAATATGTCCATCCTGGTTTGTCTGCAGAGAGGATCATGAACATGGTTGTGATTTATTCAAGTTTTTTTTTATTATCTTTATTTAACCAGCAAATCTCATTGAGCTTAAACATCTCTCTTTTTCAGTTTTTCGGATATCTAACTTCCTAACTGTTGGTTTTATTTAGTCCAAATGCGGTGCGTATGAACAGAATTATTGAACTCTATCTTGTAAATATCGTATTTTACTCTAGGAGTTTATATTTTACGCACTTTTACTAAGAACACTGTTTTCTGTATATAACTCAAAAAACCTCTCATTGAACATTTTTTAATTTTATCCACATATAGACCTTAGTGTGAGGAAGAACTGGGTTGATTTTGGGGAAGAAAAACACTTGTATTGTTCTGACAATAGGAGGAGCTTTACCTCCAAAAGTTTTCCAGATATCATTTCTCAACCGTTGAATGAATCAACTCGAGGAGATCTATCTTGTTAATATAATATTTTACTCTAGTAGTTCATGTTTTACTTAGATGGGGAAGTTTTTTACACAAAGAACACTGTTTTCTGTACATAACTCAAAAAATGCTTCATGGATTATTTTCAAATTTTATGCCTCGGTAGACCTTAGTGTGAGGAAGAACTGGATGTAATTTTGGGAAACATCGGTTGTATATTTCTGACATTAGGGGGAGCTTTAACTCTAAAAGGTTTCTGGTTATAATTGTCAACAATTGGTCCAATTTATTCCAAATTTGGAGCATATGAACTATCAACTCTTGTGAATATCATATTTTACTTCATTCAATTTTAGTTCATATATTACTCAAATTAGGGAGCTTTTTCTTCACATTTAATTTGAGGAGTTCTATCAGGGGGATTGATTGTACAACGAAGGGGATTGGGGATTTTTCGGGGTTGAACTCTTGCTGCCGGGCAGGACAGCGTAGGTCCAGTTTAAGGTGCTGTTGTACTTATGTGTTCCTGCTGTGAGACAGACGCAGCTGTGTGTACTCACTGTCTGGCGACACACAGCGCACAGTTGTTGGCGTAGGTGTTCCCATCGCTGCCACACACTGGAGCAAAGTTAAGAGGACATGCTGGAATCTGCATTTTCGAACAGGATGGCTGCCAGAACAACAAAAGAACATACTGGATCTGGTGGAACTTAACTTATGACATCATCACGTCACAAGAAAGTTAATTCGCCATAAATACATTTAGTATTCCTTTGGTTGGACACTGTATACATTTAAACACATACAAACACACTCAGAGTATCTGGATCACCTGTCTCATGGATCCAGACTTCTTCTCAGCAGCTGTGAAGAAAGCAGGTAACTTTATAACTTTCACTGCACTTTGTTCTTCTAGAGTTTAGATTATGGCAAAAGGCATATATTTTCAAGGAAACAGTAAATATAGTTTGGTTTTGAGGGTGAGGACATTAAAGGGTGAATTTAACTTTTCTATAGTATCAATGTCAAAAACATTACATTTAAACTGCTCTGGCACATTTTTGTAAGTAATAAAACGATTCTGTTTCCACAATATGTTGCTCAAAATCGCTCCATCAACACTTCCTTCCTAATATCAAGTGTCTCAAACAAATAAAAATGCTTTTCTATGTTACCTGAAGCCACACAGATGAGCAGAAGTCCCAGAAAAACAGTTCTTGCAGTCGTCATGTTGCTGGTGGAATAACTCAGAGTGAATAAAACCGCTGACGTTCGTCTGGCTGCATAAGACGTGAGTCGTAAGACGTGACATAAGAAAACACACGCCCACACAAACGGCAAATCTTTCCTTCAATCATTAACTGTAATCTTCCATTTGCAAAAACCTGCGTTAGCTTTTAAAGTTTAGTTTCCTTTGCGTTTAAATTTTTACAAATATATAAACTATAGAAAACAAATAGGCAGTTAATGTAATATGATATAAGTTCAGTTAATATAAAGCCTCCACCCACCCAAAAACATGAAATAAAAGAAACATAATGCAAAAAAATATAGTTATAATTCTGGTTTAAGTCAAAATGATAATATTTTTCCTAATAACTATAGATCAAATGTGAATGTAAAAACAGGAAGCGTGTGTACGTGACATGTAAGAGTGCAACATGTGATCAGTCTCACAGAAACTATATGTAGAATTTTTATAACCCACAAAGAACAACCATACTGAAAGTAAAATCTTTAAATATCCACTAATTCTGAACTCATAGGAAATCCACGACAAAGTTATCAAAGGCTTTTATCCTTCAAGTACGGAGTCCCTGAGGTGACATAAACATGTTTTTATTACGTGTGCGCGTGAAACGATCAAATAATAGTAATACGTGCACACGTGATAGTTTTGGTTGCGCCTTTAAATAAACAAAATGTTGTCCATGATGGGGACAATCTGGCTGGGACCGGCCATGTTGCTGGACATAACTCAGAAACTATTTTGTTGATTATTTTCAAACTTTATACCCCCATAGACTCTAGTGCGCTGAAGGACTGGATTGATTTTGGGATCATATATATGTATATTTTGGACACTAGGGGGAGCTTTGCCTCCAAAAGGTTATTGGCCATAATTTCTCAACCATTGATCCGATTTAATTCCTGCGCGTGAATCGACTCCACGAGATCTGTGTTGTTTATAACATGTTTTACCCATAATCTAAGTTCATATTTTACTCACCCACCGGGGGATTTTTTTAAGATTGTGAGAGTGTGAAAAAAAATTCACAATTAATTTGGGGAGTTCAATCCGGTGGATTACTTGTAGAACGCAGGGGATTGGCGTCTTTTCAGGGATATACCCTTGCTGACAGAAGCAACATAATCAGTAGAGTTATATTTGGGTTTAAGATAGTAAGACTTCTGTACCAAACCCCGTGGGAGATTAAGGTGTCACGGCAGCAGGTTCACACATTATTCAAATACAGCAGTGTAAACAAAAGATAAGGAAGAATAAAAACAAACAATGGTAATATTCATACATTAGTGACCGGAAGAAGGTACCAGAGGCGTGTTTGTGCTGATGGACCTTTATTACTCTGCAGTGACTCAGACGTTTAGGACAGCTGCGATCAGACGGGTCCATGTCGGGTGGATGAGCAGATCCAGATCGGTAACCTCGGCGGTGACATCATCCTGCGTTCAGGTTGACAATCCCCGTTTTTGGTGATTAAAATGTCCAGCCCGGTTTCTCTGTGGAGAGTATCGCAGGAATGACGTAGCTGTGATTCAATCTCTTCTAATCATCTGAGGTCTATCACAACGCGTGATTGGACTGGAGAAGGAGATGTTCCGTTCATATGGATTCACTGGGTCTGAATGTTGAGGGAAGTTGAGCTAAAGTTGGAAGGTCAGTTAAAGGTCATCAGTGAGGATTTTTAACAGCAGATTGTGTTAAAGGTCAGAATATCAAAAGGAAGAAACGGAGACTAAACATCTTTTTTTTACTAAAAAGTCTTAAACGACGACATGTGTGTGATGTGGATCGGTGTGTGTGTGTGTGTGTGTGTGTGTACCGTCTGATTGCTGCCTGGGTCGATGGGAGTTGCTGTCGGTGTGTTCTGTGTAGCATTAGCCAAGTAGCATCTTGAAATATACTTGTACAAAATAAAGATATAATAACGGGAGTATAAATATGACTATATATTTTTCTCTGTAGACTCGCATTCGTCCAAGTCATGGAAATCCATGTGGGTTGAATCCAAAACCATTGGACTTCTGTTTTGGCCTGAAGAAGTTTGACCTCCCATCTAAGTGGCTCCTTCAGTTCTAAGTATCTGCTGGGGAGCCAGGGGTTTCATACCTCCAGTAGATGTTGCTACATAGAGGGTCATTGCATCCCTGGTTGGAAATACCCCACACCACATTCAGAACTCCATCTGCCGGACCACCACCTACTTCAAGTGCGACGCTGCGCCGTGGGTTCTCCAGTATCTCCAATTGTAGCCATCCTCTACATGGAGGAAGATGAACCTGGGGATCTTAGCTTCTTCAGTGGGACAAGACTAGACACCGGTTCAGGTACGTGGATGACACACGAGTCAAAATCAAGACCTGTGTAGTCGAGGCCTTCGCAAATCACATCAACGCCGTCGACCACAACATCAAGTTCACAAGGGAGGACCTCAGAGAGCGGGCGCTACCAATTTTTGAACTGTGATGTACAAGTTGAGGTTTACCCCCAACCCTACACACACACAGAGCAATAATGGATGTTTGACTCCAAACACCCACTGGAACACAAGCTGGGAGTTCTCAGAACCTTATCAGAGCTGTTCTTCACAATCCCAGAAGAACGGCTCCACAGGTGAGGAGAAGGAAAGGTGCCAAAGCTCTGTCATACCTTATGTGCTGGAGTTTCTGCAGAGCTACTCAGAGATTCTCAAAACACAAGAACCCGGTTGATTTCAAACCCTGCAGCACCCTCAGACAGAAACTGGTTCACCCCAGAGACAAGACACCCAAACCCAAACAGAGCAACGGGGTTTCTGCAGTTCAATGCAGCGCCGATTCACCGATAGGTATGTTGGTGACACCAAACAATAACTTCACTGGCCCAGCACCGGAGGACCAGCTCATCAGGACAGGACTCAGCAGTTCACTTGCACCTCGAGAATAAGGGACACTCTTTCCAGGACAACGGCGCTCACATTTTGGACAGAGATGATAGATGGTTTGAGAGAGGAGTTAAGGAACCTATCTATGTCAAACTGGAGCGGCCCTCCCTAAACAGGGGTGGAGGTCTAAGGCATCACCTATCACCCACATACAATAAAGTTCTAACATCTCCCCCAAGACTGTTTCGCCATCGTCCACACCTGGACTCATGCTAACGACTCTGGACTAATGCTAACGACTCACCTGATACCCCAGCAGACAATCAAGACCGCTCTGTCCCTAGCTACTTCTAACCACTCATACCCACCCTCATTAGTTATGCAGAACCAACTGTCATCTCCCAACACCTACTGGTGTAATAGAATCTCTGACTCCCCACCAACAAGTTAGAACTGAAGAAGCCTCCTGGATGAGAGGTGGAACGTCTTCAAGCCAAAAAAGAAGTGCAGGTGCTGAAGATTCAACCCACACGGTTTAATTATGACTATAGAGTACAAGTGCGCTCTATGTAAAGTCTGTTTAAGTCGTTTGCTGTTAGCAAGTAGCCATGAGGTTGATTAGCATTAGTTAATGCAAATGATTGTGGTTGGCTGAGATGGATGAAGCTGGGTCATCTATAGGAGAGGAGTGAGTTATTGTCGAGCGTTTCAGCCCTGGGCAGGAAATATTGAAAATCCTCTACAACTGCACTTTACTCCTGCTTCTGTCCATCCTTTATTCACCCCACCGACGCAGAGTCACCAGAGAACTTCTGCAGCTGGACTGACCCGGTGTTCCTCTGGAGGTCTGAGACGTACGTAGTGAAGGAGACGGACAGAACAGTCCACTGTGTGGCTCCTGTACTACTCTCCACCACATGAGACACAACACTGCCCAGTCACGCAAACTCTGGTCACTTTGTCAGGTGGGTCAAGGAGATGGTGGGCGTGTCGACCATCCTCATCCTCACAAACTATATTACATGATTTATGGTTCCTCCCTGGATTCCTTCTTTATAAGTTCATAAATTATCCACCAGGGGGCAGAAAGTAAATTTGCTGATCGCTGCCACACACTGGAGCGAGGAGGCGTGGACAACTTATTTTCTCCATATCGGGACAGGATGGCCGCCAGAACAACGACAGAACATACTGGATATGGTGGAACTTAACCTATGACACCATCACCTCAGAAGAAAGTTAATTCGCCATAAATACATGAAGTATTCCTTTGGTTGGACACTGTATACATTTACACACATACAATTACACACTCGGAGGATCTGGGTCACCTGTCTCGTGGATCCAGAGTTCTTCTCAGCAGCTGTGAAGAAAGCAGGTAACTTGAAATAACGTAATACTAACTTGTAATAATTATAAGAGATTTACTATAATCAATACATTTAATTTAGATGTATGAGTGACATGTATGTAATATGTAATATGTGTAATTTCACTGCATTTTGTCATTGAAGGCATGCAAAAAAAAAGTATATTAAATCAGTTTAACTCTTAACCCTTTAAATTCCTACTCAAGTGTTTGGTTGAGCTCATTTTGAGTCACTATTTCTTATTGAAAGGGGGCGATGATGGAGCCCTGGGGAACCCCACAGGTCAAAGGGGCCACCAAGGAGGAGGTATTAACTATGGCTATAGAGAAAGTCTTATTGGACAACCAGAAATGATCTATCAAGGGTGGAACAGTTTTCAAAAGACAGGCTTTATGAAAAGGTTGGGCTCTCCCAATTAAAATGGATTATATTCCATGGAATACAAAATGTTATCATTAAATAATCATGTAAGTCCGATTTTTTCATTTATTTACAGTTTAAAAACATAGTTGACCAGAAGAGTTTAGATTATGGCAAAGGCATATATTTTGAAGGAAACAGTAAAACATTACATTTAATCTGCTCTGGCACATTTTTGTAAGTAATAAAACGATTCTGTTTCTACCATATGTTGCTCAAAATCTCTCCATCCACACTTCCTTCCTGATATCAATGTCTCAAAAAAAAAAAAAAAAAATGCTTTTCTATGTTACCTGAAGACACACAGATGAGCAGAAGTCCCAGAAAAAGAGTTCTTGCAGTCGTGAGAGAGAGAGAGAGAGAGAGAGAGAGAGAGAGAGAGAGAGAGAGAGAGAGAGAGAGAGAGAGAGAGAGAGAGAGAGAGAGAGAGAGAGAGAGAGAGAGAGAGAGAGAGAGAGAGAGAGAGAGAGAGAGAGAGAGAGAGAGAGAGAGAGAGAGAGAGAGAGAGACTGACTGACTGACTGACTGACTGACTGACTGACTGACTGACTGACTGACTGACTGACTGACTGACTGACTGACTGACTGACTGACTGACTGACTGACTGACTGACTGACTGACTGACTGGAGTCGGTCACCAAAGTAGAAGAAATGCTGAAATAATCAAATCAGGAGATTTTTTTTCTTCAAAATGTAGGATTTTCTTTATTCATGAATGCAAAGAATAACTATATACAATGAGTAACAGACCCAAACAGCTGTTTAATACTTAAAAATGTAAACATATAATAATATTGAGCACAAGAGGAGGAAAGTCACCCTCTCACCGTCCTGCATCTCCCTCTTCCTCCCATATAAGGGAGGAAGAGTCTTTCACTCCTTTCTTCTAGGTGAGTCCTCACGTTTAGTTCAAGTGTCACACAGATGCAGCGCCGGGGCTTCATCTCGTCTGTTTGTGTCTGTTTTCCAGTGCAGACATTTGTTTGGAAATGTCTAAATTGCCTCACTTCTTCACCTTTGACCTGACAGGAAGTGAAGTTCATAAAGTGCTGACATTTAACAGAGGGTAAGTCTGAAGTCCCACCGCGGTGAGATAACGGAGATCCCTCCCTCCATTTTACACGACAAAGAGCGCCTTCAGTGACGGCGTGGGATCGTCCGCTCGTCTGTTCGGACGATCCCACGCACGACTCCGATCAACGTGGTCCCTGTTCACCTCTAGCCTTTGGACAAGCTCGGAAAAAAAATCTGTGCGAAGGTTCTAAAGCTCACATCTTCAATCAGGCGACTGACTGGTGCTGGAGTTAACGTCCGTGTTTGGCAACGCCACTTAAAAGATTTTTAAAAACCATCATATCGAGCGAAACTACGGAGGCCCTCTGGTGACAATGAAAAAAAACCAAAAATCAAAAAAAATCTCATGGCCGCACGATAATCTCATGAGATAATAAGTCTTACTAAATCGATCATTTCGAGTTATGTCTCGACTTAGCTGGTTCTTGATTATGTTCCAGATTAGTCGTTTTCACGCCTTATTAAGTCGTGACTACGAGATAATTCCCGTAAGATAAGTCGTGGCTACGAGATAATTCTTTCGTGAGACAAGTCGTGGCTACGAGATAATTCCCGTAAGATAAGTTGTAACTACGAGATAATTCTCTCGTGAGATAAGTCATGGCTCTCATGAGATAAGTCATGGCTACGAGATAATTCTTTCGTGAGATAAGTCGTGGCTACGAGATAATTCCCATAAGATAAGTCGTGGCTACGAGATGATTCTCTCGTGAGATAAGTCGTGGCTACGAGATAATTCCCATAAGATAAGTCGTGGTTACGAGATGATTCTCTCGTGAGATAAGTCGTGGCTACGAGATAATTCTCTCGTGAGATAAGTCGTGGCTACGAGATGATTCTCTCGTGAGATAATAACGCCGTACTGAGTTTCTGTCACGAGATAATAAGTCGTTACCATGAGATCCTTTTTTTCTTTTTCCCTGTCAGCAGTGGATCTCCGTAGGAAACAAACAACAGAGGAAGACTTTCTCGCTGAAAGTGAGTCGATGGAAGAAGACGTCAAACTCGACGTTGGACCTCCTCAAGAACATGCTGGTGGATCAAAGATACATATTTAGCTCCGTTTGGCACAGATGTTAGCTCACTCCACTGGTAATGCTTTTGTTTTTTACTCGACATCACGAGATACTGATGCTACTGTACAGAATACCCACAACAGCGACGCCTCGGGCCTTAGATCCTCCCCACAGCGCCCTCGCGCCGGCATGTCGGAAAGCTCCCGCCTTCAGATCCCGCCGAGGCAGAGCGCTGGAACATCTCGTCATCGCCGTAACATTTTCATACACATCTTTTCATTTTTTTTACAACAGGATCTTCTTGGTCCAAACTCTTCAGCTTCCTGTCGAGCTGTCGGACTCCCGGCCCCGCCCCCGTTCTTGTTGGCCTTCGGTCTCAAGGAGAGTCCAGGACGCGTAAAAACAGCTGCATCACGTACAGACGCCAATCGATCAAAAAAACGCCTCTGCAGCGTTTCTGACAGTGGAACCAGAGTAACAGTGGAGTTTCTTTGGTGGCCCTGACGAAAACAAAATGTTTTGTGCTTTTATGCATGTTGGTACGGTGGTTGCCTAGGATCCTGCTCACACGCTGGTTTTTGAATGGCGTTCAGGTTCCTCCACTGTCCTAGACAAACGTCCTGGACAAACGTCCTGGACAAACGTCCTGGACAAACGTCCTGGACGTCGGATAAAAAGACTTCATCTGGGCTGTTATCCAGAGAAGAAGAAGAAAAAAAAAACACTCCGCAAAGGTTAGCTTTGTCTAAAAGAATTAAACGACCTCCGAAAGTCAAATTAGTAAAAATCAGTAGGTTGCATGATGTCATACCTTTTACGTTATAAAAAACAACTTTGTGATGAAAAGCGACCAAGAGGTTCGGCCCTGATAGAAAAGCTTTTGTTTTTTTTAGCAGTTGGCAGTGAACGATGGGAACTTTTCTTTCCCCCCTCGTCTCTTTCTTTTGCTCTACTCCGTCGTGACTTCACGATTGCGGAGCGCCACCGACGCCCACTACTTCCTGGAACAGTTCCCTTCCATCATCCCCGATGATGGACGGACGTCTGGATGATTCCCTGCCGCCTCCTCTCGGTCTGCCTGCCCGCTGAAGGAGGAGCTCCAGTCTCCAACCCTCACAGGAACATCTCCTCACCTTAAATATATTTGTACATCTTTCTTGCATTGATTTGCATTGAGTTGTCACGGTTTCAGTGTTTATCACCAAACCTGCCGTCTCTCGCCTTTTCGCCAGGCTGTGCACTGAAGCAGGTCCACTGAGACGTGGGAACAATTAAAAAACAAAAACGGAACAAATAAAAACAAGACGAACGTTGTCCGTCCCCCCTGCTGGTTAGTGGTCCATGTTCTGTGTGTGTGTGTGTGGGGGGGAGGTGAGGGTGGGTGAAGCGTAGCAGCTTCCCCCCCTGATTGGTTGGCGGTGGAATCAAACGCAGCTCTCCCTGGTCTTGGTGTCCGTGAGGATAGGGGTCAGCTGGGAAATGTCCACCACCACGGCGTCCCGCTTGTTCAGATGGACGTCTTTCAAATGGTCCTCGTCACTTTGGTCCTTGGCAAAATTTACAAACACCTGCAGGAGGGAAACAGGAGTAAGGAGATGAGACGGAGCCTTCGACTGAAAGGAGTCCAGTCGCTGCGGGAGAACCGGGTCAAACTGGGCTTACTTGGTCTAGAGTGGTCTGGGAGACGGAGTAGTCCTCTATGCTGAGGACCTCCTTGTTCTTGGAGAGCAGGGAGAAGATGCGGGCGAGGGAGGTGAGGGAGGTGGGCAGCTGGTACTGCAGCATGTTGCGGTGATTCTCCTTCAGCGTGCTGCCGGGCAGCTCCCGCTCGATGAACTCCATCACCGGCCGGAGGTCCGGGTCCGGACCCGCCACCCGCAGTATGATGGTGTAGCCGTCGCCAAACCTGAGGAGAGCACCGGGGGAAAGAAGGCGTCACTCCTCTGAGTCGCCCTGAAGGTGACAGAATCTTGCTGAAGAGCTTCTGCTGGCAGTTATGGGATGGTCGTCGCAGCAGCTTCACATTCCTGAGTTATCACTTCTGAATTTATCTCTTCAACCTCAGAGGCTCCGTAATTTTAGCATATTTTATAAAGAAAAGAATTTTAAATGAATGATTTGAATCAGGATTTCGTACCTTTGATCTTGGTAAAAGTACTTTTATGTACTTTTATGTACTTTTACCCTCAGCAGTGATTTTTGGAGCATTAAGATTAAACAAATGTTTCAGACCGAGGGTTTGTACCGGAAAAGGTTCTATTCCGAAAAATGTACCACTGGTACAAAAATGATACTCCGGTTTTCATGTTTGTGCATGTTTGTGTGTGTGTGTGTGTAGTTGTGTGTTTGTCTTTGTGTGTGTGTGTGTGTGTGTGTATGTAATTGTGTAGAGGTGTGGTTATTTGTGTGTGTGTAATTATGTTGTTGTGTGTATGTGTGTGTTTAATTGTGTAGAGGTGCGGTTATGTATGTGTGTTTGTTTATGTGTGTGTGTGTTATTGTGTAGAGGTGTGGTTATGTGTGTGTTTGTGTGTGTTTTATTGCGTGTTTGTGTGTGTTTTATTGTGTATGTGTGTATGTGTGTGTGTGTGTGTGTTTAATTGTGTAGAGGTGTGGTTATGTGTGTGTTTGTGTGTGTTTTATTGCGTGTTTGTGTGTGTTTGATTGTATGTGTGTGTGTGTGCGTGTAGGAGAGAACTGTTCATAGATGTGGTTCTCACCTGTTCTTCAGGTGCTGCACGCTGCCCAGACATCGGAACCTTCCGTTGACCATGATGGCCATTCTGGTGCAGAGGGCTTCACACTCCTCCATGCTGCAGGAACCAGAGGAAGAACCAGGATGAGATCAGTCACGCCGGGACGATTAATCACAGCTCATGGAAGAGTTCAGTAAATGACACGGATGCGACTCGGCCGGCCGATCTAACCTGTGAGAGGTCAGGACCACGGAGCGCCCCTCTTTGATGATGCTGAGGATCGCGTTCCACAGGGCGCGGCGTGCTTTAGGGTCCATCCCCGTTGTCGGCTCATCCTGTGAAGAAAGACTTGATGATCAGCCGCTGCGTCACTCTTCCTGAATGCTGTGGATATATCTGAGCGCCGTTCTGCCTACCAGGAAAACCACGGGCGGCCCCCCGATCAGCGCCATGGCGGTGGACAGTTTCCTCATGTTTCCGCCGCTGTAGCTGCCTGCAGATTTGTCCACATATTTGACTAAGCCCAGCTTCCTTATGCCCCACTCCGCCACCTAGTGGACAAAATACAGTTGTCACGAGTGTCACCCAAAGACGTGTTTGTTTGTTTGTTTGTTTGTTTGTTTGTTTTTCTCTGACCTCACAGACTTCCTTCTCTGGAACTCCTCTCAGGATGGCGTAAAACTCGAGGTGTTCTCTGCCGGTCAGAAGGTCATTGATGGCATCAAACTGGGGACAGTAGCCCATGTTCTGATGGACCTCGTCGATTTCTGTGGTTACACTGGAGAGGAGGAAAGAAAAATAAGTCTCATAAACAGAAACACAAAAGCTAAACATTTGGAATTGAATTATTCATGTCGGCCACTTTAATAATCCACAATAAAAAAAAACAAGAATTGAAAATAGAATGAAAATGACAAAATTCATCCTCACTCTGACGACTTCATACAAATATACATTTTTATTCACTTTAACATTTTGAACATTTGTAGACAAAAAAAAAGGATAAATGAAACTAAACAGCTGTCGATCATATCGGTATCTTTTTAAATGCATGTTTATTCTGTTTGATCTTATTCTAATTAAATGTGGATCGTAAAGGATTATTATTTATTTATTTATTTTTAACGCTCTGCCTTCTGAGGTGACCTTGAGTGTTTTGAAAGATAAATAGAAAATGTTATTATTATTATTATTATTTCTGGGTAGAGGGAGGAGCAGGTCGCCACCTAGTGTCCGTCTGGTGGAATGAGTGAGACTGTTTCCTCAAACATTCTTAAAAACACGAAAGGAGGCTTATAAAAGGTTTCTCACCTCTTGCCAGCCAGGTACGCCTCGCCGCCAGTGACCACAGAGTCGCCAGTCAGCATTTTAAAGGTGCTGGTTTTCCCCGCCCCATTCACGCCCAGCAAACCGAAGCACTGCAAGGTAAGAGGGGGGGGAATGTCAACCGTGGGACGATTATCATCATTCACTCTGTGTCGCATCAGAACCGTCTCATCCGCTTTCTACAACACTCGGGAAGAGGGCCTGATCCGCCGGCCGGTACCGTACCTCTCCGGGCGGGATGCCAACACACAGGCGGTCCACCGCCGGCTTCTGTTTACGCTTGTAGATCTTGGTGAGTTGTCTGAGCTCCAGGATGTCCGACTGTCCCGATCCATTCAGGATTCTCTGGCGCTCTCTGGCCACGTCCTCGTCTTCTTCGCCGATAGGCTTCAGATGACTGGTGGACGACCTGGAGGAAACCGGTGGAGGAAGAGGAGTAGGAGGAGGAGGCAGGGCCTTTAGTGGAACTCTTCACCCAGATATCATTTTGACTTTTTATATTTTCCCCTCCACACTTTTTATTTAGAATTTTTAAATAACATGGTGATATAAAACACATCTTGAACATTTAACAAATATAAACTTGGAAAGAAAAAATTATAATATTTAACTATAATAACAGTTATATTTATAATTACTATTATAATTAGAAAGAAAACGCACACAAAAATATATATATATTAATATAATTTATATATTTTACATATATTTCATTAAATATTTATATAAAAAAAGATCTATCTATATATATATATAGAGAGAGAGATAGAGATATAGATATAGATAGATAGAGAGATAGATTTATATAGATAGATTATGTGGCTCACATGTGACGGTTTAACTCACCTGGCTTTGAAGAAGAAGCGGTACTGAATAAGGACGGTGATGATGAAGAAGATCAGACCCTCTATGGCCATGGCAAACAGGTTCTTTCCAACCATGTCCCAAGCCAGGGGGGAGCGGAACCGGTTTTCACCTGAGGAGGAACAACCAGACATCAGAAACTCACGTTCAGAATCAAACATACGAGGACATTTACTGTAGATGCTGAAATCATTACCAAATCTCTCCAAAGCATCAGCCATCGCCTGGTTCTTCACCATGTCGATCAGTCCTCGTCCCAAACAGAAGTGAGGAAAGATGAGGAACACGTTCTTCAGGATGTCGTTGATCCCACCGATCTCCTTGAAACGAGAAAAGTCTTCCTTTAACACGAGGAGTAAAGTTTACTGTCGGAGTGAAAATGAGGCGAGGACTTTATTTACATTGCTTCCAAACAGCTCCAGTACGAACGTAGAGACGCTGCCGTTGATTCCGATCAGTATGTTCACGCTGGTCAGAACCACGTAGGCGGTGCTCGGGATCTTAAAGAAGAACGAGGCCGGGTACATCAGTGGGGTGATGGACCATCTGGGGGGAAAGTCGGAGATAATTGTGGATTAGGGAAATAAAGACAACAACTAGAAAAAGCACTTAAGGGAGAGTAAACACAAGAACGGCCTACGATTAAGAAAAATCCATGCAGATGCCTTCAACATCAGTGTCTCTGTTCAGCCCACTGAGCCCCCCCCCATCTCCAGCCCCAAAGGAACATCGAAGGAATCAAAGGAACAAAGGCAGCAGGCGCCACATTGTGACGTCACAACTCCAAAGAGATAAACAAACAGATAAACAGACACACTGGGTTTTGGACAGATGTATGCAGATTTCTCCATTAACGTCTGAGTTATTGCTGACCTCTAAATCTACCGACTCTAAAACTCTGACTATCTCTCAGATGGTACGATGTGGCTCGTCTCTTGCGCTGTCCACTTCAGCGTCTTTGTTCAGCCCAGTGAGAACCCAGCTCCACCCCCAAAGAAATATCAAAGGAATCGAATGATCAAAGGCAGCAGGCGCCACATTGTGACGTCACAACTCCAAACTGCTTATTATTTTTATTTTACATTTAAAGCTGCGAAACAGGTAACGCTCCAAAATTTTAATCAAATCTAGGTTTTGTCAAAATCTACCTCTGACTAAAATTTTGTGCAAATCCGTCCTGTAGTTTTTCTGTAATTCCCGCACACAAACAAACAAACAAACAAACAAACAAACAAACAAACGCGCAGGAGTGCCGAGGTAAAAAAAAAGGACAGCTCACCCGTAGAGCAGCAGCAGCAGAGCCAACACCGGCAGATTTGTGGAGGAGACATAAGCGTCTTGTTGGAAGCATAAGAAGATGATGATGACCAGAGTCGCTGGGACGATGTAGTTACACTTCATGAGAGGAAGAGGAGGAGATGAAGAGGCTTCCGTTAATTCAAGATAACGGTACCTTATTGCAGTAATACTTGATATAGTTCAACAATTCTCCTCTAATGTTAAATAGACCCAGTTTGGACTCCAGCTTCTTGCTCCAGCTTCTTACCATATCCCAGATGAAGTTGGCCAGCCAGTAGAGCAAAGGCTGCACGCCGCTGATGAACTGCATGTGTTTGGCTTTGTTCACTCTCTCCTGGATGAGGAAGACCACAAAGCTGGCAGGGACAAAGGACATGGCGAAGATCACGCAGATGGAAACCAGCACATCCACCGACGTCGTCATCCTTTTGGGAGGAAGAGCAGAGTGACGGAGGCGGTTGAGAGGCCGCGTCTCTTCGAAGCGATCAAACTTTGAGATTTTTAAAGGCGTGCCGATGGATATACTCACAGAGCGACCTGCGACAGCTGCTCCTTGGTGAGGTTGAGGGGGTGATTGAAGGCGCTGATGCCAAACTTCTGGGGGTCTTTGCCGGCTGGTAGACTGGCCCGCAGGACGCCGTTGTTCATCACGTTGAGGAAAGAGCCGATGCTGTGCCAGCCCTTGTTGTTGAACCAGATCTGGACAAAAAGGGAGGAAACCTTCAGGCCTTTCCATAAAATCACAAAGCAGAATTAAGAACTAAGCTGAATTAGAAGGTTTAACTTAAGTACGTAACATTTTCCCCTTCAGCTCTTCCCCCTGATACAAACCCCCCCGCCTCTCTTCTTAAAAATCTCAGTAATGTTGTCGGACAATATGATAAAAGATTTAGATGCGCTGTACTGTCCAAATAAAAATAAAAGAGAAAATAATGCACTTGTTGTGCAAACAAAAGGAACAAAAGGAGGTTATCTGCACGGTGTGTGTGTGTGTGTGTGTGTGTGTGTGTGTATGTGTATGTGTATGTGTATGTGTGTATGTGTGTATGTGTGTGTGTGTGTATGTGTATGTGTGTGTGTGTGTGTGTGTATGTGTATGTGTGTGTGTGTGTGTGTGTGTTCACCTTGACGTTATTCTTGGTGTCCAGTCCTTGGATGAAACTGGAGAGACTGTGGAAGAAACGATCCGGTGCTGACCCCTGGAGTTCGGGCGAGACAAAGTGAATCTATTCAATCCTGTGAGACTGACCAGTTCTAGTTCTTACACAGCTTTACAAATATATAGAAACTACAAAAAGCACCCAGAGAGCGCTAACCTCCGCCAAGGCACAACAGCGGCCTAGTTTTAGAAAACCACTTCATACTGATTCATCCGTTAAAGTCTGAGTTACTGCCAGCCTCTAAATCTACCGACAACTCCGACAAACTCTCTGAGTATCTCTGAGAGTCTCTAGCCGCTCGTCTCCTGCGCCTTCCACTTCAGCGTCATTGTTCAGCCCAATCATCCCCCAGCTCCACCCCCAAGTGAGCATCAAAGGAACACCTCAAAACGGAGACCGCAGCTCCACCCACAAGAAAGATCACAGGAATCAAAAGATCAAAGGCAGCAATAGCTAAATTCACTAAACTCCAAAACATATTTATTCTGTTTTATTTCATTTATATTTCATAAATGCTGCGAAACACGTAACATCACCAAAATATAATCTCTTCCAGGATATGCCAAACTCTACCTCTAGATAAAGTCTTATGCAAATACATCCTGTAGTTTTTCTGTAATCCTGCTCACAAACACACAAACAAACACACAAACAAACAAACATGCAGGAGTGAAAACAGAACCTCCTCGGCGGCTGTAACAGTCCACTATCCTTCCTAACTGGAGCCATATTTGTAAAAATCTACAACATTAACAAACTTTTCTTGCATGTTTTTATGGTCGGGGTGATGAAGATGATGATGTAATGAAATCTCGTACCCTCTCCAGGCGAAAGCGTCTCCTCAGCTGAGCAATCGCCTCATCGATGTCGTCCGTGTGGGCCAGAAGCTGAGAACTCCTGGCGCCCAATGAGAATCCGCCGTACCTGAACTCGTTGACCCAAATCTTGTTCTTCAGGCTGCAAGAGAAGAAAGTTCTGAAGTTCTGAATCCATGGAGGAGGATAATAAAGAGAGGCAAGAATTTCTACGAAGGGCAGCGTTACCTCTTGCCGATGATCTGCGCGTAGGTTTTAACGAGGTAGTCGGAGACATTTCTGCCGGTCAGGTTCTGCAGAGTGTCTTTGTCGCTGATCTTCATCTGAATTCCCAAACAGAGAGAAAACATTTTTGTTTTTGTGTCGATATTGTAAGGTTGTTCGATCTTTCCAAAAATTCACATTTCAATTTTAACTTATTAAAACTGCGGGGCATCACCCACCTGAGGCGGCGGAAGCCCACCGGCGCCGGCGGGACACTCTGGAAGCATCCTCTTGCGTCCTCCACAGCTGCACTCGCACATCGGCGAGGGATCCTCCATCGACCAGTTGCCTCTGTCGAACATGTCCCTCACGCTTTGGGAGACATTTAGGACCGACCACTCCTCCTCCACCGCCGTACAGGAAGTGTCCCTGCGGCACCAACAGCACAGGTTTAGTCAAATATTCTAATGTCTTCATTGTACGCGTAGAAATTAAAGATGGGGGCCGATCAGGACTCAAATTAGCCACGTTTAATCTGAGGTATAATGACAATCTAATTCTTATTTTATTTACTCATTTCATCGAATTCTGAATAAACCAAGGGAAAAGAAAACAGTAAAATTACGGATTAAAACTCAAAATAGATCAGAATAACCCCTCCCTCTCTATCAGCAGAGTTTCATTGGATCATTTCCAATCAAAGGTTTTTATTCAATATCAGCCAGAAAAACTATATTTTTTTCAAGATACGTTTAAAATCATTCTGTTTTTAATTAACTTTAACCTTTGGTGAAAGTCTGGGCTGATTTAGCCGTTTTCTTTCTTCTGCCACAATAACACAGTAAAAGTAATAATAATAATAATAATACATTTAATTTAGAATGCATTTTACATTTGGATCAAATCTCAAAGTGCTACAAAGTAAAAGCAGATAAAAGTATCAACAAAAAATATATTGATAATTATATAAAAACATGACCAAAAAGCAGAAATGCTAATTAAAGTTATAGGTTCTGCTAAAGAGGAAAGTCCTTTTTTTTAAAGTCTCAGTCGTCTGTGGAGCCCTCAGATGGTCAGGGAGGGCATTCCACAGACGAGGAGCAGCAGAACAGAAGGCCCGATCCCCCATGGTGCTGAGCTCAGTCCGGGGGAGGAGGAGGCGGTATGAGTGCGTAGAATAGATATTAGATATTGTCTGGCGGGCCGGATATAATTGTCGGCTCCACCCCCATGGCCGTGGCCTTGTGATTGACACGTGGTTTACACCATGTATACAATCGTTATAATTCTAAAGCTGCGTTCACAAAACTCACGGTGTAGTTCCTCCTTCCATGCAGCGGGTTCCAAATCCAGGTTTTTGCGTCAGAGCCCCCAGTAGTTTGTTGATGTGAGGGTCATCAGGAAAGTCATTACTGCAGAGAAGAATACTTGTAACATTAGATATAATGTCTTTAAAAATACATTTTATCTCCACGAATGTGAAACAAATCCTCACAGAATAATATGTTGATGCTCCTGAAATACAGGTTTTCAGTTTCCGTTCCATTGCAAATGCGTTTAACTGTTATGTCGATAAGTTAAATTAATTGAAAATTAAAATGCTTTGATAATTAACCCTTAAAAGTCCTGCTCACCTGTTTGGTTGAAAACATTTTGAGTCACTATTTGTCTTTGAAAAATGTGACTGAACCTGTTTATAATGCGACCCAGTGGTAGCATGTACATGCTAAAGGGTAAGGGGGCATGGATTGAGCCCTGGGGGACGCCTCAGGTCGAAGGGGCCAACGGGGAGGAGGCATTATCATGAGAAAGTCCAATTTGATGGAATTCTTTTGGCATAATTAAGCATGTGAGGACGTAACTGAATCGTGTAACTTGATATAACGAAGGACAAAAATGTCTAATAGTTTTCTAAAAACATGCTTTACTAGAAGTTTGGGTTGGTCTAATTATGAATGATTATTTTCCATTAAGTTGAAAATTTCATCATCGATTAATTTTGCACATCTGATACAGCATTTTGTTTTACTAGTCCTCGAATGCTGGTGTCCCGCAGGGCTCCATGCTCGGCCCCTTACTGTTTAGCAAATACAAGTTTCTACATGGTCGGATTATAAACAGGTTAAATCCCACTTTGCCCAACCAGACAGTTGAGCCGGACATTAAAGGGTGAATGATTGTTTTTCTGCTGTAATTAGACAGACGTAAGATATGTCACCTGATGAAGGTGAACTGCTCCCCGTACATGCTGGGCTCTAGAGCCAGACTTGGGTACTTTCCAAACGGAGGAACGATCAGGCTGAACACCAGGGCAATGCACACGAACACGGCCGGAAGAACAATCTGAAAAACAACATTTATTACAGATAACACGTACAATAACCGACAGAGCTGAGAACTTTCTGAAGTACAAAGGATTATTATGACAGAATACCTGAGCGAAGAAGCCTTTCCTGGAGCGCCGGGCGTAGAGGAACCGTTTCCACAGAAGTGCAACAAACTGCTGCCTCGTCAGACTCCAACCTTTGACCTTGTATGAACCTTTACCGTCCGCTCCACTCAGCCAGTCGGTCTCTCGGGATTCTGCACGTAGAAAACAGAGCACACGTAAGCAAAGCCGTCGTTATGAAGTCTGTAGCCCCTTTTTTAACTCGTACGTAGCGAAAATACGACAATTGGTTTTTTTTACGTCGCATGCCCATCCTGACACAACCCTCCCATTTATCCTCCGGGTTTGGTACCGGCACCAAATGTGGCTGGGTAAGCTGGTACAACCAATGACCTTGCCTAAGGGGGGGACCCCCATTGGATTCCTGCCACGCCCTCTTTGACTGGGATTCAAACCCCAGTCTCCTGGCCCAAAGACAGCGGTGTAACCCACTGAGCAATCCAGCTGCTACATATCGTAAAAACAGTGGGTTTTTTTGTCAAATATCTCCCCCTAGTGAGTAAAATATGAACTATTAGAGTGATATATATATATATATGTATTAAAAAAAAGACAGATCTCCTAAAGTTTATTCATATGCAACAAATCTGCAGTAAATTGTACCAAAGTAAGGAAGTTGTGTCTGCTAAACAGTAGATTTTGGAAAAATGTCCCCCTAGTGAGCAAAATAAGAACTATTAGAGTTCATATATAACATCAGTCTTGTTGTATCCCGACTTTTCGGGGGTACATAACGAGACCGATGCTGTCTATCATTGCCTAGATTCTATGTCGTGCATTTCTACCTGGGTCACCTTCAGAGTCATTGAAATCAAAGTCGTCCTCGGTGAAGGGCTTCAGGCAGTTCTGGTGGTCTCCGAACGCGTGGCGGCGTCGAGTCCTGGTCGGTACGACTCCATCGGAAAGCTCAACGGCATCCACTCCGCTATCCTCAGCCACTTTCAGGAAAATCTGCGGAGTTGCGAGGCGTGGAATTAAATACAAACGTGAAATAAATAGAGCGGACAAAGAATTCTGCAAACTCTCTTTTTCAGCTCCGCACCTCCTCAAGGGTGGTGTCAGATATTCCATAGCTGGATATTCCCAGGTCGGTAAGTCGGTCATCCAGTTCGTGGAAGAGCTCCACGAAGGCTCCATCTTTAGCCGAGTGGTAGGGCAAAACGTAGGTGAGCTCGTGGCCGAGGTCTTCCACCAGGCGGGCCTCGGAGACGTGTTTGAAAATCACGTTTGAGATGAGGGACACATCTGAAGTGAAAGAGAGAGAGTCGTAAGACCGAATAAAAAAACCAACAACATCCTCTTTCCACGGGAAAAGACGCCACTCGTGTCACTTCTTACCAATTGTGGTGGTTTCACTCTCTGGTTCGCTGCCGAGACCCGCGTCTGAGCTGCTTTCTGACACGCTGTCGTCCTGAAGCAAAGACAAAACAAGCTTCATCAGTTTGGATTCAGTTTCTTTCCTGACAGTCTCTCGCCCTAAGTGAGACAGGGAGTAACTTTGTGTACAGGAAGTGACCCCGCACAGTGGCGTAGCGTGGGCTGCCGGCAGCCGAGGTAAGGCAAGTACAGTAAAAGTATCTGCAGACATGAAATTACACCATAAATAGGGATTATGTAATCGACCAATAAGGATTATATGAGGACAGTATGGCTGTAATTAGTAATACTGTAAAATGTTACATGGCAAGTTAATCAATAAACCCGTATTTTAGCATGACACAAGCAAATAAAAGACAACTCAGCAAATTTGATAGATTTTCAGTGTATTTACAAATAAAGCTTTTTTTCCGTGTTTTCCAACAACCTCAAAAATACAAAATTTCCAATCCAGTGGATGCTATGCAAAAACTGTATTCACCACAGAACTCCGCTCCAGGTTTTACATTTCCTCTCACAACCAAACCAAGAAGGAAAAATAAAGTCAAAACATTTGGAGATTCTCCGTTTGAAGGGAAGCGTGTGATTTTTTAAATGTATTGTTACTTTTTAGTGTTTTTTCCTTTTAAAATGATACGCCCATTTGAAGTTTGCGGCCCTCTGGCCCCGCCCCATAACCATGAGAGCCCTCTTACCTTCTCTGCCTTCTTGATGTAGGAGACGGTGCTGGAAGAGTTCCTGCAGGACTGCAGCGGTAAGTCGTAGTCTCTCTTCACCAGCGTCAGGTAGTAGCCGGTTCCCAGTTGGGTCTTCAGGAAGAGCGAGGAGCCGACGCAGCAGAGCTTCCCGTGGGAAATGATGGCGATGCGGTCACCCAGGATGTCGGCCTCGTCCATGTGGTGCGTGGACAGGATGATGGTGCGGCCTGACGGACAGTAGAAACACCGAATGTTCAAAATATTCATATATGATGGAAAAAGTTCCCCCTCCAAAATAAGTAAAAATTAAACTAAGATGTGAGATTTAGAAAATGACATTTTAGTAATATTAGGATGTTTTGTGTGTCAGAATCAGCCAGTAATACGTGGATTTCTTTTGTGATTGCAAAATCACAGACCTGACCATCTGAGGGCTCCACAGACAACGCAGACTTTTAAAAAAAAAAGGACTTAAAAGCTTCCTTTTTAGCAGAACCTATAACTTTTAATTAATATTGCTGCTTTTTTGGTCATATTTTTATGTAATTATTATATTTTTTTATTGATGCTTTTATCTGCTTTTACTTTGTAGCACTTTGAGATTTGATCCAAATGTAAAGTGCATTATAAATTAAATGTATTATTTATTATTATTTAGCTGAAGATTTGCTTGGTAAGATTTGTAAAAAGTAAGATGTGATATTTAGATTGTTAAATCCAGTTTTTAACTATATTTTACTAATTAGGAAGTTAGGAAGTTTTGTGTCTTAATTAAACTTAAAATGTTATTCTTTTCCGCCAGTTTTTGCGTATCACTTTTCTTTGATTGCCTTTTTGTTGGATTGTTTTTACTGTAATATTTGCATTTTACATGTTTTCACCTCATAAATTCCCCCTGTGAGGATTTATGAAGTTTACACTGTTTCAGATTTAACTCCATTATGACTTTGAAATAAGATTAGAGAGTGATATTTAAACATTTTAAGATGGAACTTCTCGTTGATTTAGCTAGAAACAAAATCTGTGATATTTTCAGGATTCTTAGAACAAACAAGATGTTCAACTGCCTAAAAAAGTGAAATGTTACTAGTTCAATGATTCAACGTCTTAAATCGGTGCACTATCATATTTTGACCAGAATTCAAAAAGATCAGTCAAACACTTTTGGTAGGATTACGATTTTTTTGTAATGTAAGAACCAGTAATCTACCTTGTCGGTATTTCAGGAGCAGGTCCCAGATGCCCCGGCGTGCGTAGGGGTCGACGCCGGCGGTCGGTTCGTCCAGAATCACGACTTTTGAGCCTCCGACAAAAGCCAGGGCCACGGAGAGTTTCCTCTGCATCCCTCCTACGGGACGAAACCGGAGGACAGGGTCACGGTTTTGAAGGTTTGATCTCGTCTAAAGCACGGCCGTTATCATTCGAACATAAATATAGAGGAAAAGCAAAAAGGATGACTGGTACCGACCCGACAGCGTGCTGGTGCGGGACTTTCGTTTGTGAGGCAGTCCGACATCGTTGACAATTTGTTCCATCTCAGCCTTCACCTTCTCCTCCGGTAGGCCCTTCAGACGGGCGTAGAACCAGATGTGTTCCTCCACGGTCAGCCTGGACCACCACAAATCACACAGTGACCAGGAGACAGAGGACCACATGACCAGAGACTTCCTGTCTAGAACTAACAGAACCCTGAAGCTCCCGCCTTCATACGTACATGCTGAAGAGAACGTTGTGCTGCGGGCAGACGCCCAGATTTTGACGGATGGCGCTCAGTTCAGTGCGGATGTCTCTGCCCAGGATGTAGGCGGTGCCAGAGGTGGGCGGGAACAGCCCTGTCAGGATGGACCTGGTAAAAAGGCAAGAGCGAGAAGGTCACCATCGGTCGCCGTACGAGGAGATTAAAGTGCTGACTCAGCACTTTATAGCCAATCACCGTTTTATAGTCTGTAATTGGTTCTGAGCTATATATGTATATATATATATTATATATATATGTACATATATATAGTTTTTCTTTTGTTATTGTACACTTTTCTGTGTTTATGTTTTGTAGGTGCTGCTATGACGCCTTCGTTTCCCCTCAGGGATGAATAAAGCTCTGTATCCTTCTAAGAACCTTTATCTTACATAGTCGTTGTTTTTCCAGCGCCGTTGTGTCCCAGGAAGGATGTTATCTGTCCGTTGTAGAACCTGAGGGAAAGCCCGTCCACGGCCAGCTTGTTCCCATGGCTGTAGACCTTCACCAGGTTCTTGATGAAGACCCCGGGCTCGATGTGGCCCGGTTCCTCCTCGATGCACACAGCTGTGGACGGAACAAAGGACAGGAAATGAGTGTTTGAGGTAAAACAGGAAGCTAAAAAGGGGAAACCATCAAGTTCAGAACTTTTACCTTCAGCGTTGCTCTTCTTGGACATTGGGGCGGAGAGGTTCTGGTTCTGTTTCTCTCCACACCAGTACGTCCTGGTGAAAGGGAAATACCAGGACCTGGGGATCCCATACTGACCTGGAGGGGGAGTCGAGTGTTTAAATACTGAGCAGCACGTAAAAGTTTGAGCTAACAGAGAAACGACGTAGAACTCTGAAGGAACTGAAATGGGATCCAGACTCACCAGGGAACACGGCCTCAATGTACCAGGTCATGGTCCCGTAGAGAACGGCGTCGAACAGCATGAGGCAGATGGAGGTGGTCAGGTTGTAGCTGTCCTCCTCCAGAGGACTGGCCAGCAGGTTGGACCACTGGATGCCCACCCCCTGCTCCTCAAAGAGGGCAAAGTACTCGCAGCCGAAACCGAACGCCACGGGAGACAGGAGACTCTGAGGGACGGACAGGGGAGATAGCGGTTAGCTTAGCTTAGAGACACGTCAGATACCTCTGGATACCTGGTTGGACAATTTGACATATAAAGTCCTGATTGCCTGTTTGGCCCCTTACCCTTTTAAAGGGTAAAGGGCCAGGGACAGAGCCCTGAGGGACACCAAATGTCTAAGGGGCCGCCGAGGATGAGGAGGAGGCTATTAACTAAAGTCCCGTTCCATAAGTAGAATCTCTTTGTTGTATTAAAGCATGTGAGGACCTACTGAACACAATCTTGTAACACTTAAATCTAAGTTACAAAATCACTAAAAACATTCTTAAGATTTTATTTTGGACTTTTTGGACAATTTCCAAAGAAATAATATCAAATGATTTCATATTTTTAAAACATGCCAGATGGAACTATTTGTATATTAACGGTAGATTTAGAGTTAATAAGAAATAAGAAATGGAATAAGCAGAGAAATTATTTTTTGGCATAAAGGGTTATTACGTGTGTTTTGACTTTGGATTGATTATCTATAAACTATGAAGTGAATCTTCCTGGATTGGGGGGGGGGGGGGGGGGGGGGTCACGTGTTGTTGTTGTTGTGTGTTTTTCTCCACCCACCACGACCACTTTAGCTCCGTAGCCCACGTAGTCCTGCCAGGCGACGCACAGGACGTAGGGCAGGTAGAGGGTGAAGTATATGATGCCGCCGCAGGCGGCCGCCAGGTTGGCGCGGGAGAACAAGGTGCTGATGAGGAAGCACTGCATGATGGTTACCACGGCGAAGGAGCCCAGGAACAGAAAGACCACCCCAGGGTCACTGTAAGGCAGCAGGTTGCCCACCTGAGAGAGGAGGGAGAAGAAGAAGAAGAAGAAGAAGAAGAAGAAGAAGAAGAAGACTCTCCTGGTCAGAGTCGTGGGATTATTTCCTGTTCTATGATGACGATTATAATAATAATAATAATAATAATAATAATATATATATATATATATATTACATACTGAAAATATTTCATATATATTATTTATTATAGGATTATATATATAAAATTAATAATTTCAATTTATTTTTTTTCCTTTTCGACTTTTATGTTGGACTTGGATTATTCGGACGGACAGATTGATTCTGATAGATACCCGGTCCAATTCCCTGTAACGGTGATTTACTTGACAATAAACGGTTTTCTGATTCTGATTCTGATTCTGATGACGCCATCTTGAGAACACTGACCTTCAGTAGCGCCACCAACAGGCCGGCGCTGATCAGGAGCGGGATCAAACTGCTGATGAACCAGCTGAGCCACAAGATGCCGTTGTTCAGACCCATGATCCTCATGGTCTCCTTGAGCCGGGCCTCCTTCTCGTACACCACGCCTTTGATGATGATGGCGACGGAGTACATCCACGCCAAGGTCATGAAGAGCGGCATGGAGCGACTCATCACCCGCAGGAAGCTGAGGGGAACAGTAAAAAACGCTGTCACCGACTTCTTACGGAATTCGGCGCCGAACGGTGCCGCCGGGCCCCGACTCACATGTCGTCCACGTAGCAGGGATACGGCATCTGCTGGATGTAGACGCCCGTCTTCTCCTTGGTGCCGGTGACGGCGCGGATGATCCCGTGCTCGATGACGTCCTGCAGGTAAGAGAACCCTCCCCAGATGTAGCGAAGGTCTTCGAAGGGGTCCGCCCTGGGACCGGGATCCCAGTAGCTGCAACGCAAAAGTTGGATCTGTAGAACCCTGAGGATCTTTTCTTGAACGACTGAGTCGTTCACGGAGAAAACTTCTTACCCGTCTTTGATCTTGTTGGTCCTCTCCACGTTATCAATGTCCATGCGGATCTTATAGTTGACGTTGGGAGGGAGGTCGCTGCTGTTGCTACGGGCGATGTCGGGGAATACAATTCCAGCCCAGAACTTCTGGGTGTCCAGGAGACCCATGGACTTATTGACCAGCCTCTCCTCATTGGCTACCGGCTCCAGCTTGTCCAGGTTCACACACTGACAGGGAAAACAAAGGGACATCGTTTTACTCTATTTATTCTGTGGTGCATTTTTGTGACGTAGGACAAAGAAATTATATCTTTAGTTTTTCTACATTGGATCATTTCTATTCGATGGAAATGTTTATCTATAATGCCGATGATGGGGAACACTAATAAGAAAATTTGTATGAAAAATACTACTTAAGAATGAATGATTCCGTATCGTTTAACTCCTCCCCCTTCTGCAGGATTGACAGCTGAAACATCGGACACTACTGCCATTACAACGGTAACTCCAAAGAATGTGTGTCATATAATATTACGTCTATTACTGAATTGCTATTATTTGTAGCCACTGGTTAGCATCACTTTTACATTTTGCAGCAGAGTCATCAGCCGCCACCACCAGTATCCAGAGACCCTTGGATATCAATCCCCCAGAAGAGTCTGAGCGCCAAAGACTTTCTAACAGACTCGTTATCCCACCTCATCGTTTAATAATACGAGCTAGAGGCAGCAGGTAGATGCTAAAGAGTAAGGGGCCAAGGATGTAGCCCTGGGGGACACCACAGGTCAAAGGGGCCCCGGACGTTTGAGGGGATTTTGTTCCCGCTTTAAGGTTTCTGGTCTTCAGTGGTCCGACTGCTGGTTCTTCCTGCTGACACACACTCACCTCCATGAAGCGCGAGATGGTCTGTATGGCCTGGTCCGTTTCGTTGAAGACTTCTCTCCAGGTGTAGGCGGAACCGGCGGGTCTCCGGTCCTCGGAGCGCTTGGACAGGAAGTTGGAGACGTCTGACACACGCCACTCAGTCCCACTGAGCTGGGCGTTGAGGAATGCAGCGCTGGCATTGTTCTGGAGCAGCGTCTGCAGAAATGAAGTGATTATTATAGAGTCGGTGTGTAAATAAAGATTTATAGGTTAGTTGTTGTTTTTTAAAGGAGGGTCACATGACCACACCCACAGAAATAATATCGGTCTGCTGCAAAATCAATCTGCACATATCAAAAGAAACGTTTGTTTCCCTGCAAACAGATTAAAGAGGAAGAAATGAAAAAACAACAACAAATAAACAAAAAAATTACATTTATTTAAGCGTCTTCCTCTCACAACACTTGAAATCCTTGTTTTTTATCAACAAACCATTAAAAAATAAACATCTGCTGACGTGTTTTGTCATTTCTCCACCACTAGGTGGAGCTGTTACTTATATAATGTAGTCAGGGGAAGACAAAAAGAGAGATAAGATCTATAAGCCTTCTTTTTTTCTTCTTCTCTAA
The DNA here is from genome assembly GCA_037951165.1 of Lophius americanus. NCBI lineage: Eukaryota > Metazoa > Chordata > Actinopteri > Lophiiformes > Lophiidae > Lophius > Lophius americanus. The sequence goes on along the minus strand of JBBDHG010000111.1, from coordinate 53,820 downwards.
AGCACATGATGTAAAATGACCCAGTCTGATAGACTGACTGCATCAATCTAGAGAGAAGAAGTGTTCCTGTAAACAAGTAAACAAGAAAACAAACAGTCCGAGTGTTTGTCAGGACAGGATGATTGTTCTGTTTCGTGCTTCCAGAATGCTGCCGAGGCGTATTCATCATGTTTTAATCTTTTTCTGGCTGAATAGAACGGATGATTGTTCTAAATATAACTCTGTAACGTTATTTTAAATTTATATCCCAGAAGAGTCAGGGATATGATGCAATCGGCGCCGGCGCCGCTCCTTCGTTTTATGACTATAACTCAAGAAGAGTTTCATGGATCTTTTTCATATTTTACGACCTGGTAGACCTCAGTGTGAGGAAGATCTGGAGGGATTCTGGGAAAGGTCAGTTGAACGGATCCAACACTAGGGGGAGCTTTTTGCTTTTTGGCTCTATCCTCTTTCTCTGCAGTTGAAAGTCTGTTTATCATCCATCATGAAGAGCCTTTAAGAGTTTAATGGTGGGGGTGTGCCTGGACTCACCCGGACCAGGTCCATTTCTTCACTGTTTTCCATGAAGTTCCAGACTTTGGGCCTCATCTCCTCCCACATCCCGCCCAGGTCCCTCAGCAGGCCGAGCTCCTGGAAGGTCTTATTAACCTGCAACGCACACATGAACTCTTCATCACTGAATCAGACCCCGGTTCCGATTCTGGAGCGGGCTCAGAGGAGGCTCGGGTGGGCCGGTCGTACCTCGTGGATGATTCTCTGAGTCGCCGGAGTGTCCGGGGTGTAGAGGATCTTCCCCATGAGCAGAGGCTTCAGGGCCCTCCAGATCATCCTGGAAATGGGACTGGACTCCAGGTTCCGCATCATGCTGTTACAATAGGGAGCTGAAATAAACAAGAAACAGTTTGAGGCTGTGATTTACTGGCAAAAAAACTAAAAAAGGTCGTTTCCGGAATCTTCGGACTCTTACTGGAAGTGTTGTCGTAAGTAGACAGAGGCTCATTGTCGCTGTTGTTGCCATGGTTTCCAAACAGCGCCTTGTAGTTGTTGTCCTCATACCAGTTGAGGGACTTGATTTTGAGGCCCCCTCCCTCCGGGTGTCCGCAGACGATCCGTGAAACGGCCTGGTACATCTGGTTGGGCGAGCCTGTGGCGTTGACGGTCAGATATAGAATCTCATTTCGCATTTCCTTCCAACTCTTCATGCTGGAGAGCTGCAGAGAGAAAAACCAAACATGAATGTGACTGTGAGGAGATGTGATGATAAACAGGGAGATACAAATACTGTGGATGTTGATGGTATGTGAGGTCAACTGGGATTGATCCGCGTCGGTGAAATTCATCCTTAATCGTTAATAGGATTGGCCAATGCCGGCCCACTCACGACTTCTCCGGCCCGTTTGTTGCGACATCTGTGCTCATGAGGATTTGGTACCGCTTTACAATAAGACCCCCCTTATCAAGGATTCGTAACTGACTTATGTAGTTTACCAATTTAGGTGCAAACACTTTACAAATCATGAATAAGCCGCTATTACTCATTAGATATGAAGGGTATCAGAGACCTGATGCTTGCCAAATAGTGAGCCCACTTATCTGTACTGCCACCTTGATATTGCCAAATAGTGAGACCCACAGTTATAAATTGACAGCTATGTTATAAGAAGTTTATAAACATTAACCAATGACTTACAAATGGTTGGATGGATATGTATATATATATGTATGTACATAAGCGCACATGTATGTGCCCTTATTAACCCTGGCGCCGCTGTAACAGCTGAATTTCTCAGTGGTTATTAATAAAGTTTTGTTCTATTGTCAAGTGGTGCCGAGCTTCGTTTCTAAATGCAGACGGGTCTCACGTGTCTCAAGCCCTGTTGGAAGTACTTTAGAAGTACTTTTGTCGCGTGCAACTAAAAACACTATCGTCTGTCTCAACAGAGGCCACTCATGTCATGTCATGTCATGTCATGTCTGCAGGCATGAAGTTATTCAGAGGTTATCATCTGCACCACCAGAGCTGCTCTGGACGTGGCGGTGGAGCAGCAGGGTGGAGACATGCAGCTCTTAACTGTCCGCATGACTCAGATAAATTTAACTGCTGCTCTCAGGCTCGTCCTTCGTCCTCCTCCTCCTCCTCGTCTGGTCGGGACATGTTTGTATGTGGTCTTATGTTTCTCCATAGCGTGGCCGATAGATTAAGTCTTACGTACGTGTTATCATCGTGTGTGTGTGTGTGTGTGTGTGTGTGTGTGTGTGTGTGTATCACCAAATTTGCACTGATGTGAACGAATGAATTAAATATGAGATGTATTTATATCTCATATATCATTTATATCTTATATCTCTTATAAGTGGCAGAAATAATGAGTGAAAGCCAAATTATGTCTGGTTGTCTCTTCCACTGCTCTCCTCTGTTTGTCTGTTTGTCTGTTTGTCTGTTTGTCTGTTTGTTTGTTTGTTTGTTTGTTTGTGAGCAGGATAACTGAAAATCTAGTGATTTAGATAGAGATTTGCATGAAATGTTACACAGACGTAGATTTTAGCATATCCTAGAAGTGATTATTTTTTGGGGGACGTTGCGTGTTTCGCCGCATTTAAAGGGAAATAAAATATTTTTAAAAAAAGCCGTTTGGATTAATGATGTCACAATGTGGCGTTCGCTGCCCTTGATTCCTTTGATCTTTCTTTGTTGGTGGAGCTTGAGGTTCAGTTTCAAGATTTCCTTTGATTCCTTCGAAGTTTCTTTGAGGGTGGAGCTTGTGGACTGAACAGAGATGCTGAAGTGGAAGGTGCAGGAGACTTATTTGATAGATACTCAGAAAGTTTTTTGGAGTTGTTGGTAGATTTAGAAGCTGGTAAAAAATCTGCAGGGATTTCCCTAAACCTCTCAGCACTCTCTGGGTGCTTTTTTTTTTTTCTGGAATTAAACCCAACTCTTAGAACTCCATTCAATCGTTCTGGAGAAGAAAGATCTGCCAAGTGACACCGTCTTCAAATGTCCTCCTCAGTAAAGCACAAAGACAGGGAAGTCATTTGATCAGTTAAAGTAGGAATGCAAACATTTTCATCTCCTTTTTCCGGCTCTGCAGGACTGAACTGTAAACAAACTGAACATTTGAGCCTTTCCCTTGAGACCATGTGACGCTCGCGCAAACTCATACGAGAAGTAAACAACAGAGCTTTTTGTCGTGTCCCATATTCTCAGGAACAGTCCGTCCTTGATATTCTGTAAACGTCGTCACGTCGGGAGCAGAGAGTTCACTTCTGTTCAGTCAGCGCCGGTTTTCTGTCCATGTCATCAAACTGGTCCAATCAGTCGGAACAATGTCCCCAACTTCTGACGGGGGAGGACTGAAAGGAGACCTTTCGCATTTCTCATGCCAGTGTGACAAAGAAAGAGAGGACGGAGGAGGAAACAGTTTGTGAGGGACAAACTCCAGCTCTGTGTGAGAGACGGGAGGAATCCTTATTCCTCAGGTCACATGGCAAATGAGGAGAAAGAGAGAGATAGAAAAAGTACAACAAAACAAAAGGAGGAAACTAAGAAAAGCACCCAGAGAGTGCTGACAGTAGCCTAGGTTTAGGAAAGATCCCTGCATTAATGTCTGAGTTATTACCAGCCCCTAAATCTACCGACAACTCCAACAAATTCTCTGAGTATCTCCCAGAGACTTTTTAGCTGCTCGTCTCCTGCACATTCCACTTCAGCGTCTCTGATCAGTCCACTGAGTCCCCAGCTCCGACCCCAAATGAACATGAAAGGATGTCTTGAAACTGAGCCTCCTGGCTTGTCCCCCAAAGGAAGATCAAAGGAATCAAAGGATCCAAAGCAGCGATAGCCACATTGTGACGTCGCTTCGCCGAACTGTTTATTATCTTATTTTATTTGAAATGTTTCGAAACACACGTCAGCAAAACTTTATCACCTCTAAGGACGGCTAAAACCTACATCTGGGTAAAATAAATATATGTTCTGTAGTTATTGGCGTAATCAACAAACAAACAAACAGACATACAAACAAACAGACAGACAAACAAACAGACAGACAAACAGACAGGAGTGGAAAAGTTTGTTCCTGGAAGGAGGCGACAAACCATCAAGAAAGAACAAAGGGAGGTTACTATCGGTCGTTCTCCTGACAGACACACGGCCACAGGCAGAGCGCTAAGCTAAGCTAATGAGTACACAAACGTAAACACAGGAAGAGGTTTAAACACAGACACACACTAAACACAGACACACACACTTAACACAGACACACACACTAAACACAGACACACACTAAACACAGACACACACTAAACACAGACACACACTAAACACAGACACACACTAAACACAGACACACACTAAACACAGACACACACTAAACACAGACACGCACTAAACAGACACACACTTAACACAGACACACACACTTAACACACACACACTAAACACAGACCCACAGTAAACAGACACGCATTAAACACAGACACACACACTTAACACACACACTAAACACAGACCCACAGTAAACAGACACGCACTAAACACAGACACACACACTTAACACACACACTAAACACAGACCCACAGTAAACAGACACGCACTAAACACAGACACACACACTTAACACACACACTAAACACAGACACACAGTAAACAGACACGCACTAAACAGACACACACTTAACACACACACTTAACACACACACTTAACACACACACACTAAACACAGACCCACAGTAAACAGACACGCACTAAACACAGACACACAGTAAACGGACACGCACTAAACACAGACACACACTAAACACAGACACACACACTTAACACACACACTAAACACAGACACACAGGAAACAGACACACACTAAACACAGACACACACACACTTAACAGACACGCACTAAACAGACACGTACTAAACAGACACGTACTAAAAACAGACACACACACTTAACACAGACACACACACTTAACACAGACACACACACTTAACACAGACACACACTACACTCGTGTTTAAGCAGGAACAGTCTGTGCCGTCTGGAATCAGCTGTGACATATTCAACACCGGCTTACCAAAAAAGAGAAAGCAGATCACAGACACTTTCTGTTCATGGCTGTTTCACGGTACAGTCACATGCTGCCCTCTCATGTAGGAATGTGTGTGTTTGTGTGTGTGTGCGCGTGTGCGTGTGTGTGTGTGTGCGTGTGTGTGTGTGTGTGTGTGTGCTTGTGTGTGTGTGTGTGTGTGTGTGCGTTCCAAGGAATGAGTAAATTGGTTGGTGTAGGTGAGGATGACTTCTCCTTTGATGAGGATGTGCTGAGTCACTTTCCTCAGGGGATGAAGATCATGTTAGCGTGGGTGACTGGGTGAAAGTAAATGTGTGCACTAGTGAAGTCTCACTCTTTCAGCGGGAGAGGAAACGTCCTCAAGTAACCTGGAAGGAGGTTACTAAGGTTCAACTGTGAGCTCCGGTTCTCAGCTACTCAGAACAGAACCCTTACATGAATACATGAATATTTACCGCATCCAAACCCGGTACTGAGCTGAATATTAAAAGACCCGTCAGACCTGATTTAATAATTACTTAAAAAAAGGCACTTGCTTCCATTTAAACATTAAACCTGGAATATGAACGGGGATTTAGCGAGGAGCTGATCTTCGTCTCAGACATCCGGCTGGAGACTTCTCTAAGGCGATGGTGGTCATCAGGTTTTGGGTGGGAAAGGTCACCAGAAACTAAACACTCAAAAAAAACACTTTTTTTTTTTTTTAAACGACACCGAGATGATTCATACCAAAAATATTTGATATTTGATTTGAATTTAAGGAAGCAAATTAATCAAATATATGAATAAATTATTCCAAAATGTCTCATCAGTGGATGGAAGGAAGGAGATTTTCCTTATTCTTCACCAATCCGCAGATTTAAATTTACACTTTACCTCCGTTTGTTTGTTTGTTTGTTTGTTTGTTTGTTTGTTTTTGAGCAGGATTACGGAAAAATTTGCATGCAATTTTGCCCAGTGGTAGATTTAAGCATATTAGAGAAGTGAATTTTTGTGACATTTGATTCCTTTGATTTTCCGTTGTGGGCGGAGCTGGAGGCTCAGTGGGCTGAACAGAGACGATGAAGTGGAAGGCGCAGGAGACGAGCGGCTACAGAGTATCTGAGAGGTACTCAGAGTGTTTTTTTGGAGTTGTCGGTAGATTTAGAGGCTTTACGATAACTCAGACATTACTGGAGGAATCTGCAGGAATCTTTCCTGAACTTTGGTTCTGTTGGACATTTGTGGAAATTCTCTCCCCGGGTTCTTTTTCTAGTTCTCACAGTCTTGGAATCAGCGGGACTTCACTTAATAAGTGAACAACAATAATAGGTTTACAGAGAATAATGCCTCCCATTGTTCTCTGGGCTTTATGAGCTGTGGATCAGCACCACTGGTGGATTCTGAAGGATGTTCTGGTGGTCCCCACGTACTTCATTCTGACGCTACAGATGAGGTTAGTTCGATGAAGATCTTTGTGAGAGCAAAGTCCAAAACCTACAACTCTCTGTCGTTCACATTTTTTCAGACTTTCTCAGAACTTTTCTGAACCGGGTATTTTAATACGTCGGCTCCAGCTGCAGAATCCCCCCCCCCCACCACAAGCACATTATCGGTGGGATTATTTATGACTAACTAACAGGACTAATCCCCGCTTTTGGAACACAGTGTTCACAAACGTTGTTGTGGAGCGGGAGAGGTTACGTGAAGGTTCTCCTCCACGTTGTTTACCGACCCGCTGACTAAATCCACATAATCTGCTGCAAACGCAGCCGTTCAGCCTGGAGAGGAACCGTTTTGGTACAAATAAGAATAATCACAGATTAGATAGATGCTCTTCCAGTGAATACGACGCTATACGAGCTGCGGCGGACACAGAATACTGAGTTCTAGACGGGAGCGGACCGCATCAGAACCAACTTCCACTTTTTCATCGTTGCCCTCTCGGAGTGAAAATGTGAAGAGGTGATAAAACAAACGGTGAATGTTGCGTCAGATCATTGATTTTGTTGCTGTTACTCGGACAGGAAATGCGGGTGGACCTGCGAACGATGGTGTGAGGAAATATCCTCAACACGGCCCCGTCCGGAACCGGCCCAAACTTGCACCACACCTTCACGTGAATTATGTCACTACGCAGAAAAACGATTCTGTGTAAAAATTGATCTTTTACACAAACATTTCTACAGAAGCCTGAACTTTGGAAACAAATACTTTAGCAGTAGTTTGCATTCTCTCTCTCTCTCTCTCTCTCTCTCTCTCTCTGCCTGTGTGTGTCTCTACCTCCACCGCCAGCGATCCCAGGTTCTCCAGGAGGTAGTCAGTTGCAGCGGAGACTTCCTGAATGACTTCGGGGTCCGACCTCACGTCCTTCTGTTGATGGAAAAAGGGGATCATCATGAGTTTGAAGATGTAAGACGTACAATCAGTACACCCATGAAACGACTTATTACTGTACGACAAACAGCATTTATTCTATTTCTGTCGCATCTACTGGTTTCAATATTCATGCCCTTGTTTTTATTATGTCCTCTCTTCTGTTTTACGGAGCAGCACTCCTGATTTTGTCGTATTCTCTACTAGAACAATAAAGATTCTCATGTCTTAAAAAAAGTGTTTTCCTTTCTTTGCATGTTGTCGCTCAGGCGGACGTCACGAGGCTCACGGCGGTGAAAAGGGGAAAGGAAACCGCGTTAAAGGAGACGAGGGAGGGAGAGAAGAGGAAGAACATCGGGGTCTGCACAATTCTGAGTTTACTCTCTGAATTCAGACTTTAGGATTCGGACATTAAACTCAGATTTATGACTTTTAACTCTGAATTCCAACAACATAAAATAATCATGTGGCCCTAATCTGAAAAAAAAAGAGTCAGAATTCTGAGAATAAAGTCAGAATACAAAAAACTCAACATCAACTCTCACGTTTCACAATTCTTCCAACAACAAAAAAACTCCACTCTTGCAACAGTTTGAGTTTCTAAGAGAACATCGTGTGTCTGGGGGGGAATCAAAGAAAAGAAAAAAAGAGTTCCAGATCAGGATGAGGAGAGGGGAGAAGAGTGTTTGGACTTTTTTTTAAAGTCACGTTCTGTTTCCCTTCCTTTGTCTGGGAATCAGCGCTAAAGCACGCCGTGTTTGCCCGACCCACATTCAGGCCAGGGATTTATGGGAAGAGGGCCGTCTGTGCGGGAAGATAAAGACTTGATGGTGACGGAGGAAGTGAGGAGGAGGAGAAGGGGGGATTAGTGAAGAGCATTGATTCATGGTCAGCAGAACAGATGAGAGGAAAAGTCTTCACTGAGAATTGATGAATATTGGTTTTGACGTCAGACGTGGACAAACATGGACCGGTCCAAACTTTTTATTATTATCACTGTTTGTTCTTTCTCGCAGTAACCCGGGTCACATCCAGTAAACAACCCAGATCTTAGTATTTGTTTAAAGCAAATAAGTCGCGATAGTTTATCGATATTTCTGCTCCTAGAGTCATTCTTTTTTTTTTATCTAGTGGCTGGGTTTCAAGAGAAGGTCAGAAGGATCTGGGAGGAGGGAGGGAGGGATTGTGGGATTGCATGACGATGGGTTCAAGGTGGAGGTGGGACTGCATCAAGGATCAGCTCTGAGCCCCTTCTTGTTTGCTCTAATCTCTATGGACTATGACCAGAAGACAGGAGGCAGAGGTTAAGATGTTCAGATGTTCTCTGGGAGTGAGAGGAAGGACAGGATTAGAAAGGAGACATCAGAGGGACAGTCCAGGTGAGACGTCCTGGAGACAAAGTCAGAGAGGACAGATTGAGATGGTTTGGACCCGTGAAGAAGAGGAGGGATAGTGGATCTACTGGTAGAAGGATGCTGGAGATGGAGCTGCAGGCAGGAGAAGAAGGACCAAAGAAGAGGTTTCTGGAGGTGGTGAGAGAGGACATGCAGATGGTTGTTGTGTGAGAGGAAGACACAGAGGACAGGGGGAGCTGGACATAGACGAGCCGCTCTGGAGACCCCTAAAGGGTGTAGCCCAAAGAAGAGGAAGTGAAAGAAGAAGAAGAGGAAGAAGGAGAAGAAGAAGAAGAATTTGTTTCCTTTTCATGACTACAGGTTGTTTCGCGTCCGGCGCCACACCACTCACCCGGATCGGTTTGAGGAAGTCCAAATTGGACAGGAAGTGGCTTTGCGCCTGGTTCAGCCATTCACTGGAGGAGTTGCAGATGATTTCCTGGGTTAGACGGGAGACGTTGCGGTCGGCGATGTGAACAAAGTCCTCCAGAGTCGTGGCGTTACAGAGATCTCTGAGGTGGAACCCGAACCCTTTAGTCAGAACCTGGGCAGAGAAGAGAAGAACACAGCAGTTAAGAGAGTGTGTGCTTTAATGAAGACATTTAAACAGACGTCATAAAAAGTTCTTGACCGATTGACGGCAGTTTCTCCACCAGACATGAGGAGTTTAAGGGCGAAACATTAACCATCAACGACGGGCAAGACAAATGTGGGATTTGAATGTAAAATATCCGATTAGACGCCGACGCTCTTGAGATTCTGCTGAGCTTGTGGAACGATGGCGGTTTTCTTAACTCTCACACAGACGCAGCATTAATCTGAGGTCGTTGGTTTCAGTGGAACGAAATAAAGATGCGGCGGTGCTGTTTGGTAATTGTTCTTTAAAACAGAGGTTCTGTGTCTCTGGAGGTCATCATGTCTAAATGTGCCACATTCTTCAGAGAGAATTTACAGGTGAGTAAAGTGTGAGAGAGAGAGAGAGAGAGAGAGAGAGAGAGACAGAGAGAGAGAGGGGGGAAAGAGAGAGAGAGAAAGAGAGGGGGAAAGAGAGAGAGAGACAGAGAGAGAGAGAGAGAGAGAGACAGAGAGAGAGAGGGGGGAAAGAGAGAGAGAGAAAGAGAGAGACAGAGACAGAGAGAGAGAGAGAGAAAGAGAGAGAGACAGAGAGAGAGAGGGGGGAAAGAGAGAGAGAGAAAGAGAGGGGGATGGAGAGAGAAAAAGAGAGAGCGAGAGAGAGAGAGAGAGAGAGAGAGCCGTCAGACTTTGGACACAACTTTATTTAGCAAACACTGAACTCAAATGACGCCATCAAACTTTCTCGGTGTCTGAGTTCCTTCAAGCAACAAATAGTCAGTAGAAATGTCCGGTACCAGGATGTTCTGGCGTGAAAAAGTCAGTGTGTAGTCAACCTTTGCACACGCAGAGATAAAACTGTCACGCCGGCAGGAAGCTGGCCGAGTTTCTTAATCACAAACACTCTATAATAACATCCAGAGAGAGAGAGAGGGAGAGAGAGAGAGAGAGAGAGAGAGAGAGAGAGAGAGAGAGAGAGAGAGAGAGAGAAAGAGAGAGAGAGAGAGTATGGGGAGCAAACTAATTTATCATCAAAATGTCATGACTGGACATGTTATACCATCACACACACACACACACACACACACACACACACACACACACACACACACACACACACACACACTGGTAATCCTTTGGAGGAACATCAAAGCTTACAGCAGAGATTTAGCTGGAGTGGAAACAGAGAAGTCATAACAGAATTCTCTTCATGTGAGACGTCGGGTTTTTTCACGGCTGTAAGTTATTTCAAAGCTAGCGACGAGATGACAAACAATCATGTTAACGCTCAGTCTCTGGGGGGGGGGGGGTCATAACGACTTGTGTTTATGACTTGGTGTGATAGAGTACTGGTGAGTACATTCCTGCGGAGGTCGTGGGCCGATGGGAGCGACAACAACAACGTAGAACGTCGTACCTTTTCCAGGTTGACGTCGGCCTCCACTATCTGCTTCAGCGCGTGACGAGGAAGTGAGGCGTTGTGATGCAGGAAGTGGGAGAGGGTCTCGTTGTCTCGTAAAAAGTCCTTCAGCTTAAAACCTGGGGGAAAACACGGAAGCAAGGTGTCAAAAAACAATTTGACTTTTTGGGTCGTATGAAGTAACATAATTCTCTTTAGTCCTCACAGGCTTTAATATACCGATAGATTAAAAAATAGGACTTTCTTAATATCCATGCTTAGGACATCAAAGGGTTAATTAAACATATCCACCTTGTTTATTCGCCATTTTAACATCGTAACCGGCAGAACTTCAATGACTTTCACAATAAAATGCACTTTCTCGCGCACTGACGATGTGAAAAAGGTTATAAAGTACCGACTTTAATGGACTAAAATATGTCACGACAAGTTATCAGTGAACTCTGAGACGTAGAAATGTATAATTATAATAAAAGATTCACGCACAAAAACAGTCCTTCGTTCTCTCAGAGCTTATTGTAAGTTCTGCATGACAATTTCTGAGAGCAGCATGAGTCAGCTGTATGACACACACGCACACACACACACACACGCACACACACACGCACACACACACACACACACACACACACACACACACACACACACACACAGCACTTTTGTTCTCAGGGTTATTGTAGGTCGTTCCACTTTGCTCCAGTCTCTCCTTTTTTCTTCTCCCCAGCAACTCACTCGCTCTCTAAAACATTTGCTCCGACTTCATGAAAAACTGGAAAAAAACCACTCAAGAGATGAAAAACCTCCGCCAAGAAACGTCACAACCTAAGGTCACGAAAACATTCACGCGGATTCCTACATGAATGCCTGAGTTATTGTCAGCGTCTTAATCTACCGACGACTCCGACAAACTCTCTTGAGCATCTCTCAAATACTTTAAAGCCGCTCGTCCACTTCAGCGTCTCTGCTCAGCCCGCGGCGCCCCGCAACTCCATCCCAAATAAAGATTCAAGGAATCCGAGGAACTCTTGAAACGCAGCCCCGAAAGTCCATCCCCAAATAATATCAAAGGAATCAAAGGAACTCTTGAAACTGAGCCCCCTGCTCCACCCCAAAGGATCAAGGGATCAAAGGATCAAAGGCAGGAATAGCTGCATTGTGACGTCACTACCCCAAACGGCTAATTGGTGTATTTTATTTAATTTTTAAATTCTGCGAACCAACATTTAATGACTTCCGGGACATTCCTGAACCCACGTCTGGGTTCTAGGACTCTTCTGTAATCTCCTGGGCGGAATTATCGTGCAGAAATGTCAGGAACTAGTCCTGCAGCGGACGGCCAAACAAATCTGGATTATAAAAGGAACTTCTCTGTTTGTCTTTAATATAAACGTGGGTCAAACTCTCAAATCGAATTGGTTTTATTCTGGAGGCATTGAGACTCTAGAGGTTTGAAAACATCTGATTGAAAACGTCTCATCCTTCCTCGCGCCAGCAGGAAACAATACGCATCTACAGAGAAGCCCTCGGGAGGAAGTGAGAGAGAACAGGATGCGTGTGTGTGTGTGTGTGTGTGTGTGTGTGTGTGTGTGTGTGTGTGTGTGTGTGTGTGTGACTTCCCTTCTGCCATGTTTCTGCACTTGGACCAGAATCTGAGATGGAGCGAATGGAAGTGTGATGCCTCCCTCTCTCTCTCTCTCTCTCTCTCTCTCTCTCTCTCTCTGTGTGTGTTTGTGACTGCACAGTGTTTATAGCAGTAACCCCCGGGGGTAGAACAACCAGGGAGTGTTAATGAGGTCTAATCATTATCCCACAAGGAAGTCGGCGCTCCCTTAGAGTTTGGGCTCCAAAGACCCCTGAGGAGAACCCAGACCTTCAGTCTGGAAGGTCCAGATGTCTCGGATTATCGGCGGAGAGGTTTGCGTGCTCGGGGTAAATTACACGTCATGTATCTTATCTGTGTGCGTTTCTTTAAGTGGGCTTTTTCATTTTGAGCGTTTTCAAACCAGGAGTTTGTTTGTTTGTTTGTTTGTTTGTTTGTTAGCAGCATTACAAACAAACTGCAGGAAGGATTCTCATGAAATTCTACCCAGATGTTGGTGAAAGGCTAAAAACATTAAATAAATATTTTCTCTTCTTTTATATATTATATGTATAAATCAAGTTTCAGCTCAGGAGGAAAAGGTGAGAAAAAAACACGAAGCGGAAAATTAAAAATCACAAACTTGAAAACTACATTTATTTTAATTACGTGTCCGGTGGTAAAAAAAACATTATATGACACTTCTCTAAATGTTCAGATGTCTTCCCCTTTAAGAACCCGCCATCAAATAAACACATGACGAGATGTTTACGTTTGGACAAGCCCCTCCCCCTCCACCTTCCCTCTCTGTCAGCTGAATTATTGACGGACACGTGAGGTTCTAAACTCTCGGCTCTTTGATCCGGGCTTTTCTTTTTCCCATCGCCACTCTGCTGTCCAGCAGGACTTCTCACAAATCCCACGACCGCCGCCGTCCTGCATTAACGCATCCCATCGTATGGATTTATAAGAGTGTGGAGACGGCGGGCATCGAGGAATCGATTGTGAAGAAGATGGAAACAAACAAGCTTAAATAATACATGGAATAAAGGGAGAGGAATCGATGCAGACACCCGGATCTACGCCCTCCAGGTCCAAATGGACTGTGCTGTAAATGAGCGACGTGGACCGGGAAGAGGCCCAAAGACAGGCTATGATCCCGTTTACACACACGTGTAATCTTTGGACTTCAAACGGAGAGGATTCGGTTTCATTTACGCAGAAATGTTATCTTTGCCCTCGGTTACTGTATGTGGGTCCATTACGTAAGAAACGATACCGGTACCTCTGGGCAAACACGGCAGAAATGAGGGAAAAATCCTTTGATGTTCCGTTGGGGGTGGAGCTTTGGGCTCATTTTCCAAAGCTCCTTTGATTCTTGTGATGTTCACTTGAAGGTGGAACTGGAGGCTCTGTGGGCTGAACAGAGACGCTGAAGTGGAAGACGCAGGAGACGAGCGGCTAACGAGTATCTGAGAGATACTCAGAGATGAATAACCGAGTATACCATCAGAATTTTACTTTTTCTTGTCTTGTGAGTTCACCACTTCATAATAATCTTAATTATAACGATAAATAATAAATGTATTTAGTACAACACGTGTCACAGGAAAAAAAATTAAAAACACACAACAAGGCAAATAGAAATGTACAAAGTAGATGCAAAACAGGAAAGTCACGACGACAGAAATTCAGGAAAGTCAGGTCCAAAGATCAAGACGAGACATTTTAAGTCAAAAAAAGAAAAAGAAAAAGAAAAAAGAAAAGGCTTCAGAAGCTTTTTGAAGACTTCAAAGGAGGCTGCAGATTCTTTAGAAGCCCCGCCTCCTATTGTTTTTAATCCAGAGCTCCTGGAGTCGTGGGAGTGTAGAAGGTCACAGATTTACTGACTCGAGATGTTAGACTGAGGATCTTGATAAAAATCCTAAAGCTGACAGGAATGAATACATGTGATAACGGAGAACCTCCGCCCCCCCGGGCCTCCGGGGAGCCGGGCCCACCGCGGCTGGCGGGCAGTGATAAAGAAGGGAACATTCTACTTTCAACGCCGCCCGAAAGCCTTCAGCTGAATCAGCTGCTACACTGTAAAAAAAAACTCTAATTATACAGTTTTTTATCTAATTTCTAGTCAAAATATCTTATAAGTTTGTTTTCCGAGACAATAACAGAACCAGAATCATTTCACTGGGACATAGGGACTTGATTTTAGTCTTGTTGATTATCTCGTTATATCTGTTATCCCGAATGATTCTGAGACCCAAAACTTCCTAATATTAGTAACATATAGTTAAAAATTAGATTTAGCTCCTCACTTTAAAATGTCCTTTTTCTAAATCTCCCGTCTCATTTCAAGAAATCTTATTTTTATTACTTATTAGAAGCTTTTCTTCTTTTTTAAGGCGCAGTTTTTGTCTCTTTTAAATATCAATGTTCTCCAAAATATGAATATTTGTATTTAAATTTGTATAAAAATACTGATTTTCTCAATTTTTACAGATATCAAGGAGAAATATTATTGAATGAATATATAAATATATATATATATATTATATATTATATATTATATACAAATATATTTGTTATTCTTCTTTTAAATGGAATGAAAATATTAATTAACAGATTCTGTTACGTCACAATCTGTTTTGTAGGACAAAACTTACATTTTTACATTTTCTAATTTGACATTTTGTGCAGGAATGATGAGTTTTGATGAAATCCTTAATTTGTCAGAATAACATATTCTTTAGTAAAATAAATAATAATGAAAGTAAAAACTTTTCATATATTATTTTTATATTGCTTCTTTGGGGAAACATTTCATGAACCTAAATAACGCCTCTCTGTATGGGGGTCTTATTTCTGCATACTTTAAGACAAATAAGCCCGACCGGTCATGGCAGTAGGCCGTCCACCCTGAGTCTTGGATCTGCTCGAGGTTTCTGCCCATTAAAGGGCAGTTTTTTCTCGCCATTGTCGCCAAGTGCTGCTCAAGGATGAATCTGTTGTGTCTGTAGATAATTATATAAAGAGTTTGTTCTAGACCTGCTCTTTCTGGAAAACACCTTCAGACAACTGTTGTTGTGAATTGACGCCATATAAATAAAGCTTGATTGATTGAAATGTGATAAAAGTGTGAATGTTCGGCTGTGACTTTGAAAAACTGAAGAAGAAGCGGACAATCCTTACGGGCCGTGTTCTCCTGCAGCTTCCGGAGCGCTCCCAGCAGCTCCCTGTAGCCCTCGTAGCTTTTATCGTTCCGGGTGTACAGCAGGATCTTCTTGGCGTCGGTGAACAGACGGGAGATTCTGGCGGGCGACAGGAAGGACTGATATTACTCACACTATTTTTCTCATCCCTCGGAGAAGGTTTTCCGTAAAGTGACGCGGGATCGATTTGTGCCGGAGAGAGAGAGATGCTGGTAATGAGAGGAAGAAGGAGGTCGAAGGTCACGTCACTCACATGGAATCGTTGAAGTTCCCCACCACGCCGGGACTCTCGCCAGGGGTGGGATTACGAAAGCAGGGGTTGTTGGCGTTGCAGATGATGCCTTGCACCCAGGGCAGGGTTCCCGCCGAGGGCATGGCCTTGTTAGGGAAATGGCCTGGAGAGGAGAGACGGAAAGTTTGTTTGTTTTCATTCTTGGCTCTAAGTTTGACTTTGAACATTTTAAGATGGTTCTTCTATAATCGTTAATTCACAAAGAGTTTATTCAAAAAAAATGTATTTAAAAAATAAATAAAATAAGTCACTAAATTTAAAAGAAAAAAAAAATTCATCTGAATTTCTTTAAAGCATTTCTTCAAAACAATTTAAAAACTACGTTTGAATTTTTTTTTTATAAAAATCATCGAATTAATTTAAAACATTTATTTGAA
Organism: Lophius americanus; assembly: GCA_037951165.1. NCBI lineage: Eukaryota > Metazoa > Chordata > Actinopteri > Lophiiformes > Lophiidae > Lophius > Lophius americanus. The sequence goes on along the minus strand of JBBDHG010000111.1, from coordinate 37,554 downwards.
AAACAAATAAGATAAGTCAATAAATTTGAAAAAAAAAAAAACACCAGCTTATTTACATAAACTCCTTCCTTAGGTTAAATGTAACTCCGTACATTCAGGGCGGCGCTTTGTCATTGTTTTAAGTCCTAAAAAAGGCTTTGATCTGGACTTACATTCATGTTGCTCGTAGGGCGGGTAGTGAACTCGGACGGAGATCAGGATGAAGAAGATAAAAAGGGGCCAGATGATCTCAATCAGCAACTGGATCTGAGGAAGGAAGACAACAAACAAATAAAAGAGGGCTTTGAACTCTCCGGACCAGAGCGCCAGGTTTTCTTTCCACCTCGTTTTGAGGTGGAAAGAAATGTGGCGCCGCGGGTTATTTTTTTTATTCTTCTTTTATTATATATAGAGGACTATGAGTTTGTCCATCTGTTACAATGTGACCCCCCCCCCTCAATGTTAGCGGCCATGCATGATTGACCACCGGCTCATATTGTCACTTTGATGAGAACTTCTGTTCGACGGTCAGAAGGTTTCATCGTGTGCAGATGAGCCTGTTCACAAAGAAGGAGGATTATTATTATTATTATTATTATTACTATTATTATTAATTTTCTAACTTTTGAGTGTCTGCAGAATGAACTTAAACTCAGGGACCCGGTTCCCTCGAAATCTGAAGGCACTGAAGAATCTTTGGAATCCGAGTCCATCCATGATCGTGATGTTTGACCTGATTCTGAGTTTGTATTCTGGACTTAGTCGGGTTTGTACAACTTTGTGTACCGCCGCCATTTTGGTCAGGCTTCTGTTGCGAAAGAGATTTCTCAATCGGACTCTGCAGGTTAAATAAAGGTTAAACAAATGTTAAATAAATGCTGAATAAATGTTTAATAAAGGTTAAATTAAAAATCAACAAGCATAAGACGATAAGTCGTGTTTGTGAGTTAAAGCGGCAGAGAGAAGAATGATGTTGGTTCTGATGTTTTGGGCTACATGCAGACTGGAAATTCTGTAAAGACCAATCAAACATTCTTCATCTCAGTCTCTGACTGAGATGAAGAATGTTTTTAAAGTACAACTTTTTTCTTTTTTTTGCTTGTTTGCATATTGAGCAGAACCGAGACCAAAATAAAATATTTTTTTTACTTATTATAGTAAGAATATATTTTGAACCAATGAAAATAATAAAGAAGAAATAAAATAATACAATCTAAAAAAATAAAATATATAATAATAATAATAATACGAAGAAGAAAAATAAGAAATAAAGCAAAGAGATGATAAAAGATAATATTATAATAAACTGCGATTTAATCTTTAAACTTAAACAATGGGCTGCTTCTCTTTTTTTTTATCTCTAAGGTTCTAAATATATTATTAGTCTAACTTTAAATGCTCAAAATGAATGAAGTTTAATAAATTTGATATTTTGTGTCTTTCTTTGAATCATTTATTTATTTTTTATTTTATAAAGTTTTTAATTTTTTCCTTTTTTCTTTATTTTAAACAAAGTCAATTCACGTCCTCGTGTTTTTGTCTTTACGTACTTTCTTAGGCTTGTATTAAAGAAAACATCATTAAAGGAAAAAACGGCGATAAAGCCGTGTGCCGAACGTTCGCCGTTCTCATCCAGCCCCGGTTCCTCCGGGTCAGAACTCTTACGTACCGTCTGCCTGCGCCTGTAGGTGAAGTTCTTCCACAGAAGTAAACCCAGCTGAGTGGAGACCGTCATGGCGACGTCCGACCCGCCTCACTGAGCGCGCCCCAGCTCCTCGCTGTCAACCCAAGAGAGCAGAGACAGAAGGTCAGAGACAGAACCGCGGCTGGAAGGAAGCTCCGGGGGAAAAAACCCGTTTCGGAAAACACAATCAGCCGCCCTGAAACCTGGCAATCTGAACACAGAACCAGTGTGGAGACTGAAAACACAGAACAGAAGTCACCTGACGAACAGAACTTTGACGCCGGAGCTCTGAGCAGAGCAGCATTCGGCGCACGAGTGGACCTGATGACTGGGGACCGCTTCTAGTCGCTCCAGATACAGGTCCAAAGGTCAGCGGTGGACCGGTGCTGGGCAGATCCCATGTGTTGAAAGTCCCCCCCCCCCATTAACGCCTAAACCTCCGGATCACAGACACGCTTTAAAAGAAGTACATTTTCAAATCTTACCGCCCCACCGATTCTAACAGAATCTGTAGATTTGATCAAAGTTATAGCAGGGAGTAAACAAAGTAAACAAAGTAAACAAACACTGGACTTTTCTCAGAACGTCTGTGTCCCGAACACAATATCCTATTTTTGGAATTATTATTATTAGTATTTAATAATTCATTATAAATTATTCTTTAGTTAATTATGATTTATTATCACTATTTATTAATTCTTACTTTCTTTAAATATTTATATATTTTTTCTCTATAGAGAGATTTTTTTTTTTTTTTCAAACTCAAAACTTTATTAAAACTCTTTGATGTCCTGCCCGACCGTTTGGATGAGAACTTCTTGAGTCAATATTTCTTACTGAAACATGTGACTGAACCTGTTCATATCGTGACCCCGTGTTAGCATGTATATGCTAAAGAGTAAGGGGCCGAGGATTGAGCCCTGGTGCACACCACAGGTTAAAGGGGCCACCAGGAGGAGGTTATGGCTATGGATAAAATCCTATTTCATAAATAGGATTTATTTTGGCATATTAAGACTTTTTAAACAAATGATGGAACTTATTACGACCAAATAAGTTTGAATAGTTTTCTAAGAACATGCTTTAGCAAAATGTGAAGCTAATCTAAGCTAACATGTGAAGCTAATCGAAGCTAACTTATTCCCATGAAAGAAGTGTGTCTTAGACATCAAATTAATAAATGACACAAAGAAATCCATTGTTTTTTTTGTTGGTGAGGACACTAAAGGCTTACTTACTTAATCTCATTTATTTTATTCCTACTGCTATTTTTCTCTTTTTTTTATTCCTTTTTCTCGTCTTTTTATCGATCACCCGTCACATTTGATTTGTTTTGAATAAAGTTTGCTTGATTTGAAGCCTGTCCTTGGATGGAGGTTAGGGTTTGGGTTAGTGAACTGAAGAAGAGCAGGGATGTCCTTCATACAGAATAAAGAGGTTTGGATCCAAGTGGAACAACAACAGATCCACTTAAAGGAAACAAGGAGATCAAACATGATGGTCATTTTCTTAAGGCCGGAAAAAGTCCTAACAGAATCATTCTTCTAGTTTTTCCTCATCGGACCCTTCGACGGCAATCAAAACGACATCGTAACAACAGAGGGGAACAGATCTACAACATCGCTGTCAGAGTTAATCCCTTGTGGAATAACCAGCCGTGGAACAAAACACTATGAGAATAAAAGCCTCATAAAAATCCGTGCAGATGTTCGGATCAGTCCAAGTTTTCTTTTCCCCCCACTGACTCACTGGCATCGCATGAATATTTCCACACATTCATACTGGAGTCCATCCAGTGGAATTCACACAATGTCGCAAGAAAAGACCACAAACATGAATTTCAGGAACAACAGTCCACACGGGGATCCTGGTTCCGTTTCGGCTCCACTGGTTCTTCTGTTTCCTCAATGACTCACCGGGTTTAATTGCAGCAGCTCAACTGACTCAAGAAGAATCACTCGGAGAACGCAAACCTCCGCCAGGGACGACACCGACCTCATCCACAGACATTGTTTCATCATTTCCTGTTCCCCACTTATATAAACACAAAAAAAGGGAACAAGGTACAACAGAACCCGAGGTTTAGGAAAAATTCTGATCTGAGTCAATGCCGACCTTTAAATGTACCGACAACTCCAACAAACTCTCTGAGTATCTCTCAAATACAGTTTACTCTAAAATACTCAAAGTCTCTGTAGCCCCTCGTCTCCTGCGCCTTGCCTTCCACTTCAGCGTCTCTGTTCAGCCCACTCAGCCCCCGGCTCCAACCCCAAAGGACCATATAAGGAACTCTTGGAACAGAACCCCCAGCTCCTACCCAAAGGAACATCAAAGGAATCAAAGAAACTTTCGGAACTGAGCCCAAAGCTCTGCATTCTTCTAAATGCTCTGAAACATTTCATCACCTCTAGGTTATTCCAAAATCTTATGCAAATCTGTCCTGCAGTTTTTCCGTAATCCTTCTCACAAACAAACAAACAAACAAACAAACAAACGGGAGTGAAAACATGACCTTCTTAGCGGAGGTGACAAACAGATATCCCTCATCAACAACAACAACAACAACAACCGATCATTTGAACTTATACAGCAGGTCACATGATGCGGCGAGGACACAGTAGGACAAATAACTTTGGCGCCTTCATCGCTTCAGGCTCACAAACAAAAACATTTCCTCTTGTCCTTCATGATAAACTCTTTCTGTGATTAAACAGCAGATGTTACTCAGTTACACATATTTACCACAGCGACGCCAGACGTTAGTTATTCCTTCTAAACCTGAATGATTACAGGCCCAAACCACGGCACTGAGAGTAAGTAAACAAACAAACAAAAAGAAACACAGCAGACGTTGATCAGGTTTATCTAAAACACCACCAACTCTGCAGCATTGAGAAAGAAACACGGAGACATAATTAGACAAACGTCTGTGTGACTGAAAGAACGGAGGCATGAAATGACGCAATAAAAAGCAAAAAGAATTTCAGGATCAACAATCAGCGTTTCTGTTTTATCAACGTGTCACTCCGCGGCGAGCGCTCGCAAACCGCTCTGTTTACTTAACAGAGACACGGCGTTGAAGCGGACGCATCCACAATCAACGACACCGACCGCCGGACCGGGACACGGTGTGACGCCATGACACGTCAGATCAGAATCAACATCCACGCCTGCGCAAATAAAACGTTTCCTATAATTAAAAAAATACAGACACGTCTTTATTTTAGAGAATATCTGTACGATACAACACCGTGAAGAAACAACGGAGAGAAAAATGTTCCTTTATTTTAATGTAATTTTTTCTCTTTTAATTTAATTTCTCTCTCTCTTTCTCTTTCTCTGTCTCTCTCCCTTCTCTCTCTACCGGATCATCTCTGTTTGTGTTCTGGGTTTTCATCCCATCTCACATCCATGAGGTTCTGGGGAGATGCTGAGGAGGCAGAGGCAGGAGGAGGTTGGATGAGGGAGAGAAATGGTGCAGCGTGAGAGCGCCTCTAGTGGCGCCAAACAGAACCTCCACTTTCATTTCACTTGTTTATCATCAATCATCGCTCACGTGCACCGACCTCATAATAGAGAATTATTGTGTAAATTCCTTTGTAACAGGTGTTTCTAGGATCAGGATAAATGGATCGCTGGAAATCGAAGTAAAAATAAAGAAGTTATTTTTTGTGACTTTGGTGTTTTCAGTTTCTGACGACGGTGACGAATGAAGATTAAAGAGCTTCGACGTGCAGAAATGATCATATCTGCTATATATATATTAGGTGGAATGTGCAGCATCTCTTAAAAAAAACACATTACATTTCCTCCCATAAATACTTGGAAAAACGGAAGAAAAATAATTCATGACGAAATGACTTAAAACAAGATAATTCTGTTTTTTCATAATGAAAATCTTTTCCAATGTTCTGCAAACACATCGTGGCATGGTGTTAAAATGAATCGTGCATTGGTTAACTAATTAATTATCTTTCATTGTTCTCTTGAAATCAGGTTACTGTCGGTCATACCTACTTGCGATGCTCGATCAAGCTGGAGGAAATGGGGCCAGCGTAAAATGAGACGCTTTCAAAATAAAGCTGCCCCAAATCTGACGAAGTATTAAGTACATCATAAATCCCATTTAGCAACATGAAAAAAACATTTAATGGTTTACTTTGACATATATTTATGATATTTGCTTCATAGTCGGTACAATTACCTTCAATAAGTAGTAAAATAAGGCATGGCAACAAAGATCATTTTATTTTGGAAAATGATATCCGGAAGTACTGCGTTTACTGCGGTTAACCAGACTGGTGCTGATCACAGAGAGATGAATAGAATAGGTTCTCACAACGCCAAGGTGATAAAAAAGATTTAAAAAAGAGTGAAAAAAACAGAAAAGCCAATAGTTGTCCTAACTTTAAGCGTTAACAAACATCAATAACAATTTCATTTTAACTTGGTAAGCCTCAATAAAAACAAAAAGAAAAAAAACAGCAACTCTAAATAATTACCATGCAACAATTAATTCCCAGTTTTCACTCCGGCGTTTTTCCCCATCCTGTGAGTCTGAACGGAACATTAAGCTGACAACTTTTACAAAAGGCTTGATTTATGGTTTGACTTTTAACACGGTGGCACACATCTCTTTGTTTATACAACAAAAGGAGCTCGCAGAACCCCAAAACTCCACAAACAAACCCAAGAAAAGGCAAAAACAGGAACCTGACACTCACCGATGGTGACCTGTGTGAAAACCCACTGCGTCAGTGTTCATACAGAGGATTCCTTCCACCGGATCAAACAATCACGGATGAATTAACGGTACTCCGGTTCGCTGCTCTGCTCCAATGACCCTCAGAATCTGGCACAACAGTTTCCCCTCAGCAGACTTTTATAGCGCCGCTCGATGCGGCGCAGAGGAGAGGAGAGGAGAGAAGCGGCGGAGGTAACTATCGGTCACCGGCTGACGCTGCTCCCATATAAGGGCCGCACGTGCGCAGTCACAACATCTCTTAAAGGGCCAGCGACGTAGCAACAAACCATCAATGACTCCTCTGCGCTTTCTGCTACTACTACTAACAACAACAACAACCATAATCAATATATACGTATGAATGTATCAACGTGTGCCGTGGAGGATTCCTCCTCCTCTAAACAAGTTTTATTCTCATTTGTATAAAAACAGATTCTGATGTCAGGCAAAAAAAGTTTCATGTAAATCTATCTGTAATATAACCAGTTAAATGGTCGTCCTCTGGGTTCTTCCCTTTTTTCCCTTTTTCCCTTTTTCTGTACATAATAATAATAATAATAATACATATGCAGGCACTTTATTCCTTTATTCTTATGTACATGTCTTTATTTATTCATTTTCTTATTCTTCTACTCTGTCCTGTGTTATACATATATCGATATATATATATATATATATATATATATATATATATATACATATATATATATATATATATATATATATATATATATATATATATATATATATGTATATATATATATATATGTATATATAAATATGTGTGTATGTCTAAATATGTATGTATATATCTGTTCTGAGGTCTCCACACGGGCTTCCTGTCTCTCAGAGAACTGATTTCAAAATCCTGCTGCTGATCTACTAAGAACTAAACGGTTCAGGACCAGAATACATCTCTGATCTTCTGCTGTGTTCTGACCCATCCAGACCTCTCAGGTGGTCTGGATCAGGTCCTGCTCAGTGTCCCCAGAGTCAGAACCAAACATGGAGACGCAGCGTTCAGTTTTTAAGCATCAAATATTTGGAACAAGCTCCCAGAAAACTTCAGAACCGCTCCGACTCTCAGCGCTTTTACATCAAAGCTTCAAACTTTCTTATTTGTCTTTTATTACATATTTAAAAACTTATTATCCATCTGTCTTATTATCCATCTGTCTCTCCAGTACGATACTGTTTAGTAGAACTCTGAATTACGTCTGAGATCCAAAGGGCTTAAACGGTTGATTTATTTGTTGTCTAGCTTTCATTTGTTTATTTACATTACATTTTTTTTTTTTTTTATGTTTCTTAATGTTTTGTTTCTAACTGTTTTTAACTACGTCTTATTGTTATTTTGCACTTTGTCGCAATGCTCTTCATTGTTTAGGTAAAGCCCTTTGAACTGCTCAAGTATGCTGTGTAAATAAAGTTGCCTTGCTGTCCGACTGCAGAACTCGCTCTAACTCCGACACACTCTAGAACAAACCTACCTGTGAAAGAAGCACCTGTGTCAATATTCAAAATATTGACACAGGAATATTCAATATTCAATATTATAATTTCTATCTTTTCTTCATTGTGCAATTTTCTGAATACTTATCATGTGAAATACAATAGTCGTCAGTTTAAACTTTTATATTTATTATATGGTAGTTCAGTTTTTTATATTTATTACTGTTAATTCTTTTTCTGCTTTTGTGTTTTTATTTTTATTTTTGACAATAAAGTTAACTTGAATCTGGAGCAACATACTTTATATTATTTAAGTTTTAGGGTATAATACTTTAAAAATACACCATTATATTACAGTAAAATACTGGCAGTTTTCATAACGATACTGTTATTATACAGTTTACCTATTGTATTCTTAAATATTACTTTAGAAATACTAGATAAACAGTACAGTACTGTATAAAATAAAATAAATTATATTTCAATTAAAATCCCTGCAATAAAATCTTTAAAAAAAAAGACTCAAACAAGATATGAACCCTATGCTCAGATGAGAAACGGGCAGAAAATAAAATTAAAAAAAAACAACTTTAATCATACTGTAAAATATGAACTTTTAGAGTAAAATGTGATAAACGTTATAGATCTCTTTGATCTGATTCATTCGCACCAACTTTGGACAAAAGTAGACCATCAGTTAGAAGGTTGTGGCTGAAAAACAGTGTTATTCATAAAAGATCTCCCCCTAGTGGGTAAAGTATAAACTATTAGAGTAAAATGTAATATATCTACGAGACAGATCTCCTGGAGTCGATTCATGTTCAACAAATCTGGACTTAGAAATGATGGCCTGAGCATTTTGAAACTAAAGCTCGTGTCAAAAATATAAATCTAACTTTCGCAAATGACTCCAGTTCTTCCTAACACATAAGTCTATATGGGTACAAAATTTGAAAATGATCAATGATATAGTTTTTGAGTTATCACGTTTACACAAAGGGACGGCGGAGGCGGATACGATGACGATACATTAATATCCCTGACGGTTCGGAACATAACTAGCTTTTTAATTTTCCTTGAATGTTTTTCTCGGGTCTTCCTTCTTTGTGCTTTTGGAGAATTTTGAAAGATCAGCCATTTATGGGAAGTTTAATAACTACTCTGAGTAGTTTGAGTCTTCTACATAAGCTCCACCCCCAAAGGAACATCAAAGGAATCAAAGAAACTCTTGAAACTGAATAACAGAATAGAACAGAATAACTTTCTTCAACATCTCTTTGGGAATTTCTTTTGATTTTGGTATCGGCGATACTGGGGAAAACTACAAACCGAACTCCTATGTTGAAAAGAAATGTATAATTAAATGATGATTTGACTGAACAAGGCTGATTACAATCGGACCCGGTGAACTATAGTCCAGTTACAACAGGACTTATTATTATCCACACTGGTCCAGTTGGTATTAGATAACCTTCATGGGTCGGAAAATCCAATTATCGTTTAAATTTGCATTTTGGGTTTACTCTGGTTACTTTAGTTTTATGTTAATAAACTACACCTTTGATGTTTAAAAAAGCCCAAATCAATCCACTTCTTCCTCACACTGAAGTCTATGTGGGTATAAAATTTGAAAGTGATCCATAAAGTTGTTTTTTTTTGTGGCGATGGTGATTCGAGATCATACCGGACGCAAGAAAAGAAGAAATAAGGGGGTGTCAATACTTTTTCACAGCGCTGTCGGAACATCTGGCAGCGATTATTCGGCGGCGTGCGTCTCCACTTTGTTTCATTGGTCACGGTTTCTTTAAAAAATAAGTGGCCTTTTTCTGGGATATGATATAAGCTAAACTAATTATGTATTACATAATAACGGCTCTGGTTATTCTTAATGAGGATAATAGTTACTTAAAATAACTGTTGCCATGCTAATTGGTGAAATCTAATCAAGTAATTTATTAGTCAAACTAAAGGAATTTCCATAGAAGCTGATTACATTTTCTCTGAAACGCAGAGTCAGTCGTTTCTACTGCAGGAATCCCAGACTGAACCAAACAAGAGACGTTATTATGGGAGTTTTATTTGTTGCTACGGTTAAAGAGGATTCCCAGTGAAAATATATAATTGTCATAATGAGTTCACGTTTCAAAGATATTATTGTCTTCTCACTCGGAATCTCTCCTGAAGTTACGAAAAGACAGCCACCAGATGAAGAGAAACATTAAGAAACTAGAAAAAGCACCCAGAGAGTGCAAAACTCTCGCCAAGGAACAACAGTACCCCCAGGTTTAGGAAAAGTTCATGAAGATTCCTGCATTAATGTCTTTAGTTATTAACAGCCTCTAAATCTGCCGACAACAAATTCTCCGAGTTTCTCTCAGAAATCCTCTGTAGCCGCCGATCTCTCGCGCTTCCACTTCAACGTCTCTGTTCAGCACACTGAGCACCACGCTCCATCCCCAAAATAACATCAAAGGAATCAAAGGAACTCCTTAAGCTGAGCCCTTACCCCAAAGAAACATCAAAGGAGTCAAAGGAACAAAGTCACCAATAACGGACACAGTTAAATAAAAGGAAACATTAATGGAGGATGTTTCTGCTCTTAGGTGCTTCTAGTTAAAAAACGACCAGGGAGTTCTGCCCCCCCCCTCGTCATCACGGTGATTACGCGCAGTAAGTTGTCGGGGGCATTTATTCCGGCTGGTTGGTTGTTGTGTCTGGCCCAGTGGGGGGTATGTCAGGGGGTCAGGACTGGGATTACTATCTATCCAAGCCTCTTAGGGTATTAAAAACTACTCAGATATCTTACGGTTGTCAAAATGAAAAAGAGTTTTAAACCTGCTTCACACAGCCGACAAAGTAAGAACGCGAATAAACCAGATGGATTTCACGCCTGTCAAAGTTTGTAGATGTGCAGAAACTAATAAAAACGTAAATGGTATTATCATTTCATACTGTAGGATTAATTTACTTATATAGTCTGATTATATGAACTATCACCTTCTTTCACCTCTCAAACGGTTATTTTACGTTAATCAGTTTAAGGTTAATCCTTATAAGTGTAAAATATACCAGTTAGAACTTTTGGTGAGATAACTTTAATGTCATCAACAACATTAGACGTTAAAAACAATCTTAAAAAGTCGTCCAATGACGATGTTGTTGATTGCTTGTTTAATCCAATCAACATTCCAGAGGCTAACCTGAAAGCTAATTGTTCAACTTTATGGCTTCTGAATTCTCGTATGTTGCGAACACAAAATACAAACTTCTCTCTTCGACCAGATGATTCTGGTCCATCGAACGGTGCCAGAGGTTGGAGAACCCATTTCTAGAGGAGTCCATCGTTTTCACCGGAACATTTAAACGTTGATCGGTAATTAGACTCATGATAGGAAAAAAAAAGAAGATTTTTTTTATGGTCGTGAATCAGAAGGAGATATAAGTGATTATGTCGAGCCTCAGGGATCTATATTAGGACCCTTGTTGTTTCTTATTTACAGATGCACTATGTGAAAGGCCCGTGATGAACCGGCGACTCGACCAGGGTGGGCCTCAACTTTCGCCCAAATGTCAGCTGGGATATGTTCAAAGAAAGAAAGAATGTAACATCTAACACCCGTTCTTTTACTTATATATTCCCATCAAAGATCTAAGATCTCCTCAGTTACTCGTTATGTTTTCGAACAAAGACATTGTCCCTTGATATTTTGGATAATCTAACCAACGGAGAAGAAATGAAACTTTCTATTCCTAATGAGGAAGTATTCAAAGTTCCATCCTTTCATCCATCCATCCATCCATCCATCCATCCATCCACCTCCTGTCACTCATCCGGGGTCGGGTCGTTGTAGCAGCGGGCCAGGAAGGTTATTCCAGACGTCCCTCTCCTCAGCAACACTCTCCAGCTCAGGCCCGTGAGGACCTCGAGGCGTTTCCGGGCCAGATGAGAGATATGGTTCCTCGGCGAGTTCTGGATCCTTCCAGTTGGACGTGTCTGATAAAACCTCCTGTGAGAGGCATCCAGGAGGAATCCACTGGATCAGCGGCTCCTCCTCGATCTCCTCCGGATGTCTGAGCTCCTCCCCTCATCTCTGAGGCTCGGCCCGGCCCCCCTATGAAGGACGCTCATTTCAGCCGCTTATATCTTCGACCTCATTCTCTCCGTCACTACCCAGACCTCCTCCTCATCGGACCGAGTCAGTACCCGGATTACTAGTCTGGGTTCTGTATCCAGTTCCATCCATCTCACGGCCCATTTTCCCATCAGTCGCGATCAAGACATCAAGATTCTTAAACCCCTTCGCTTGAGGCAACGACTCACCCCCAACACGAAGTGGACAGTCCACCGTATTCTATCAGAGAACCAACGCTTCGGGTTTGACGGTTCTGACTCTCATACCGGTCAGCTTCAGCCTCAGCTGCAAAACCGCTCCAGCGCTACTGGAGGTCCCAGACTGATGAATCCAACAGAACCTCTTCATCTGCGCCTTAAGATTCTGTCTATGAATATCAGGACCAGAACCGGTAACAACTCTCAGTGAAACAGAACCCCCCACATGCACAGGGCCCCCCCAGGACTTGGTCACGGGCCTTCTCCAAATCCACAAAACACAGGTAGACCGGATGGGCGGACCCCCACGCAAGCCAGCAGGAGTCCAAAGTTGGGCCAACGTTCCACGACCAGGACAGAATCCT
>JBBDHG010000111.1:10000-20000 GCA_037951165.1 Lophius americanus | reverse complement strand
TGACCCACTGCAGCGGAGAACAGAACCGGTTCTGTGTGAGGGAAATACTGAGATGCAACACTTCCCAGTTGTATGAAACAAAGCAAACCTGTGCAGCCATGTCGACATGATGTGGGCACAGACGAACAGAGTGAGCAGAGGAAGAGGACGGAAGATGGTTTGACCGAGAGTAACCCCGGCGCAGAGACTGGAGGAGGAGGAGGAAGAGGAGGAGGAGGAGGAGGGTAGCTTTGTCCGATAGTAACCTCCGTGAGGAGCTGGATGAAGGAGGGGGGATGGTGTGGGAATTGCCTATATTTATCCTTGTGCTGCAAAAAATGGGTGACATTTGTTTTGTGCACTGAAAGTCGCTGATTAACTCATAACACCGACTTTTTTCTTTTACCGAGACCGACACGATGACGTAACTTCACGTTTACCGTCGGTGAATGTAGCGGCAGAAATCAGTCGGTGAAGATTACGGGAATATTTATTCAGTGTTGACACACTGCAACCGGAATTATAACAAACGCTGCAGGAGAAATGTGTTAAATAAACATTACTGCGCGTTTCTTCTGCTTGCAGCGTCTGCACCGATGTGGCCTTCACGCGCTGTCGGAAAATACAGCTTTAAACAAGAATCTGTCACAGACACAAGCAGCCGACATTTTTTTTTTTTTTTTTTTTCAATCAATCAAGCCTGACTCAATATTTATCAGAGACGTTGATGCTTTTGCTGAATACTTTGTTTCGGGTACTTATCGCTAAAAGTTTGTGTCTCTATATGTCATCATGTAATCCTGCCACGTTATGAAAACATAACAATCAGACTGAACTGCATTTTTCTTTTTTTGGATCCACACCAAACTGTAATCTCACCCACAATAACGATTAAAGAAATTATTCATGTTTTGAAAAAAAACAAAAACACGTTTAGTTGATGCTCATTAATACATCGCCATATGTTTTGATCACGTTTATTGAAACACATTGCATTTTTTGTTTATTGGAATTGTCAATTATTATAACACTGCACACATTATTCACATTTATAAATACAAATGTAATATTATCTCCAGAAATCACAATATTTTAGAGGTTTTCTTTTTGGTCACAGTCACCAAATAGCCTCAATCCTTCTAATTTAAGCCCTCAGTCTGTTTGACTTCACCGACACGAATCAAAAATACACGTTTTATTATTTCATAAGGTAATGTATTACAACAAAAATAAAGACGTTTCTCAAAAAAAATAAGATTTTTGAGATGTACGAGTCTTCTTTTGAGTCCCTGAACGCACCGCGGTTTGACCGCAGGTTACCTCTCACTGCAGCCATCAGAGAACTGGGTGAAAGGGGAATGATGTCAGCGGCTGGCTGAGAGCCAGTGAATGAAGGCGCTGTAGCTACTGGTTTGGTTACCGGGTAGAAATCAAGCATCCGCGGTGCCGGTACCGTCTGAGATATTACCGGAATGTGACACGTCGGCCGCCAGCACCAGTCGTATCCTGCAAAAAGCACAATGTACCAGATGGTCTTTACAGTAGCGGCATTTTGATTCCCCTTTGTCAGCACAAAATAAACAAATTACTTTGTGTTTACGTTTAAGTTCTCGATAGAAAGGGTTTTATTTATTACTTTTATAATCATATCTATGGATCCATGGATCTCTTTGGTTATTATGGACGTTGTTATCAGGATTACATAACGAGCGCTGGGCAGGAAAAAAGGTTTTTAATGTGAATGCAGAGATTTAAGACGTTTACGACGCGTCCTCCAACATCGGAAGATTCCAACGTTGGCGGGTTTCCTCGGGACCCGAGCCGTTTGATCGGGGTTTTGGATCGTTTGTTCTTGGCTGTGGTTTGCGTTCCACCGACTTTGTGGCACGAATCTATTATTAGTAACTGAAGAGGACAGACGGACGTAGTCAGAAGTCCGGAGACGAAAGAGAAACTGTCTGAATGATTGACAGCAGGACTTCTAATGTGATTAAGTAATCAAGTTATGGAAAAGATGGATTCTGTAAGTCCTTCTATACAGACTTGATATTTGTCTTCAGAACGGAATTACGATACGAAATAATTAACGTCATGTTTGCCACATTTAGCTCAAAATGTTAAATCTAAAAATTAGATTTAAATGTTAAATCTAAATTTTTAAATCTATTGGAATTTTTAAATCTAATTAAATAATTTAAGGTCTGAATGTTAAATCTAAATAGTAAATCTAATACTAAATAATAGTAATAATAATACATTTCATTTATATCGCACTTTACGTTTGGATCAAATCTCAAAGTTCTAGAAGGTAAAAGCAGATAAAAGCATCAATAAAAAAAAATAGCGTCACTCAAGGTGAGTGAAGAACGGAGTTTGGAGATATTTCTGAGATGGTGAAAGGACATCTTCAGATGTGTTTGATGTGGGATTCAAAAGTGAGTTGAGGGTCAAATCTTACACCGAGGTTGGTGACTGATGAAGAGAGGGGAATGTCCTGACCAGAGAAGGTAATACTGGTTCTGGAGGAAGACTGGGTCTGATGAGGGGTGCCAATTAAAATAGCTTTGGTTTTGGAGCTGTTCAACTGGAGAAAGTTGTTTTTCATCCACACCTTTATCTCCTCCAGACAAGCGCGGAGAGTTGACAGGGGAGATGATGATGACGATGAGGATGGAGAGGCTGAGGAGGAACATGTGTCAGTTTTTATGTAGAGTTGCGTGTCATCAGCGTAACAATGGAATGAGAGTCCATATGGACTGATGACACGGCCAAGGGGCCTGAAGGGAAAAAACAGCTGAACTAGAAACTACGTTTCTACCTGAAAGGAAAAAAAAACATTTTACCGAATAATTTCCAGCATCCCATCTTAAAAAAAGTTAAGAGTTTGTTTTGTTGAAAACCGTATTAAACGTAGTTTTTCTACTTGCAGCTTTTATTTTGGTATTTCCACTGACATCAGTGTAAATGTACATATGTTCTAAATATTTAGGTTCAACATTAAGATTTAACAGTTAGATACAACATTTAGGCGTAGAAATAATATTTAGATCTAACATTTGGTGTAAAATAAACAGTAAAATAAGTGTTTCTGTTAACATCAGAACATTTGTTCTACTTTACAAACGACGCCTCACATCGTTTCATAAGATGTTCTTGTTTTAAAGTGTGCCAGGAAGAAGAAACTGTAAGATATTTGTAGGAAGAACATCAGATTAATTAATCAGGTTAACATGGAGCCACTCATTAAATCCCCCTTCTGTCAGAGTATGGACATATTTGTGTGTGTACATGTGTGTGTGTGTGTGTGTGAGTGTGTGTACATGCGTGTGAGTGTACATGTGTATGTAGATGTGTAGATGTGTGTTTACATGTATGTGTGTAGATTTGTGTGTGTGTGTGTGTGTGTGTGTGTGTGTGTGTGTGCAGGCGTGTGTGTGTGTGTGTGTGTGTGTACATGTGTGTGTGTGCGTGTGTGTGTGTACATGTGTGTGTACGTGTGTGTGTGTACATGGTTATGTGTATATACGTGTGTGTGTATATGTGTCTGTGCAGGTGTGTATGTATATACGTGTGTGTACATGTTTGTGTGTATATACGTGTGTGTACATGTTTGTGTGTATATACGTGTGTGTACGTGTTTGTGTGTATATACGTGTGTGTACATGTTTGTGTGTATATACGTGTGTGTACGTGTTTGTGTGTATATACGTGTGTGCACATGTTTGTGTGTATATAAGTGTGTGTATATGTGTCTGTGCAGGTGTGTGTGTGTACATGTGTGTGTGGCTGATAATGACTGACAGTGTGTAGATAATGGATACAGCCGTCCTCCTGCACACATGTACACACTGTACGACACCACATACACACTGTACGACACCACATACACACTGTACGACACCACATACACACTGTACGACAGCACATACACACTGTACAACACCACATACACACTGTACGACAGCACATACACACTGTACGACACCACATACACACTGTCACAAACAGAATGTTCTTCGACTCAGACTGAATAATGATCTCCCACGTCGCCGTTATGAAGCTCCTCTGGCTCTGGCCCACTTCTTCTCCGCTGGAGAATGAGGCCATTGTTGCAGCGCCGCTGGTTCCTGCATCCACTTCTACTCGCTGCTCGAAAACAATTCGTAGAAGCCGCGGCCCAGACGAACGTCTGCGCCGTCCAGAGTTCATTATGTCATCATTTTATATTCATCATTTTATGCAAGACATATTAGTCAAATCAGTATTTGTTGTGTACGGATTAATCCTCCAGCCACGGATCATTGAGGCGGATCATTCAATGTATTCTAGGAAATGAAACTTTATTCATATAGAAGGTTTCAGCGACAGCGCTTTAAACCGGGCTAACGCCGTACGACGTTAGAGTTCTGGCCGTTTAATTTCACGCTTGGTGTGCTCACACCAGCCTGTTGTCGCTACTTATGATTGTCAATAAAGTTTTGTTTGCAGGCTCTGAGGCATAAACTTCCTCGCTAGTACTCACACTTGTGCACAATATCTTTTATATTCTCTAAATGAAGCAAAGAAAAAAAAAGGCGTCCGGTGTCCGTTGTGAAATCGATGACGCTCATGTTGTCATGTTGATGTTTGCGGCGCGTTTGACCGTCAGACAGTTCCGTCTCTCCAGCGGAGACCTGACGTCCATCCAACGATCTACCTGGGGGGTGAAAAGGTAGAAAGTGAGGTTCGCCCAGGGCGCCATACCAGCTAAAACGCATAAAAGTAAACGGATACACTTTCAGTTTTGTCTCAAGGCTGATTTTCAGCGAACAATCTTAAGACTTTCTTTTCTGCTGCCGTATTATTATTATTATTATTATTATTATTATTATTATTGTTTTTAATCTTTCTGAATGTTCTATAACTGTTTTTAACGACGTCTCAATGTTCATTCGCACTTTGTCGCAGTGTTTCTTGATCGTTGGTTGAAGCACTTTGAAATGCCCACGCGGCTTAAATGTGCCGTATAAATAAAGTTTTGTCTTAACGTTAGCCCAAAGCCGAACTCGCTGTGGCGGGTTCTGTGGGCGTCGTCTTCAGTTGTCCTCGCCAGAAAGCTTCCGATTTAATAACTGTTAAGTAAATTAACCAAGAAAACAAAGGAAAACATATCTGATTATATATTTTTCTTACTTTTATTCATTTATTATCTTTGACCAAAATTTACAATTAAATGACAAATCTTTTTTTTTTATTGCATGTATTTCATGGACATTAGTCGATTTTTTAAGAGATTACTTTAATATTATTATATTTGGTAAAACCTGTTTTTAGAAAAACTATTTGAGCCTTTTTAGACAATTTTTTTGCTTGTGTCTTAAATTAATATGCATAAAAAAAATGAGTAGGACTAGTCAAGGTCGATGCCTCCTCCTCGGTGGTCCATTTGACCCGTGGTGTCCCTCAGGGCTCCGACCTTGGCCCCTTACTCTTTACCATGTACATTTTTGTTCACATTTATCAGTAAGAAATATATATACCTCCCTGGTGGTCTAGTGGTCAGGATTCGGCGCTCTCACCGCCGCGGCCCGGGTTCGATTCCCGGTCAGGGAACAGTTTATTAGGGCGGCTGTGGCTCAGTGGGTAGAGCGGCCGTCTCCCGATCGGAAGGTAGCCGGTTCGAATCCCACCAGGGTCTACTTGTCGTAGGGTCCTTGAGCAAGACCCTGAATCCTTAGCTCCCCGGGCGCTCCACGAGGGGCTGCCCACTGCTCCCTCAGGGATGGGTCAAATGCAGAGAAGTAATTTCACTATGTTGTACTGTGTATGACTCTATGTGACTAATAAAGGAATCTTTCTTCTTTCTTCTTCTTCTTATAAAACGCTGATCTGTCCTGCTCTTAGCCGGCGTTGACTATTACTCAGGAGTTTGTGTTCTCTTTTCATTTTTTTTTTTTCATACGCAGGGTTTCAGACGATGACATCATCCCACATCCTGTTCCCTTAAACAATGTGTGTTAAAGGTTTATGAGAAAGTCAA
Organism: Lophius americanus; assembly: GCA_037951165.1. Classification (NCBI taxonomy): domain Eukaryota; kingdom Metazoa; phylum Chordata; class Actinopteri; order Lophiiformes; family Lophiidae; genus Lophius; species Lophius americanus. The sequence continues at coordinate 14,002 of JBBDHG010000111.1, read as the reverse complement.
AGTCATGGGGTGTGAGAGCTCATCCTGAATTACTGGCATGATTTCCTTAAAAACAAATAAAGAACAGATCGTCATAAAACCCGTGTGAACTCAGGGACATTCATTCAAAAGGTTTTCAGGAAGATCTGTAAAAGTGTTTCGAACACATTGGCTTCATTTCCCAACACTCAACAACTATAAAAACAATCAGCTGCATAAATCTCTGAATCTACATTTTGCATTTTAACATTCAAATATATTCCTTTATATTTACTAAACAGAATGACGTCACTTGAAAGAACCAAAAAAACATTTTATCATGAATAATGAATAATGAAGGCTAATTTTTTGTTTTTACTTATTTTTTAAAGTATGCTTGACCAGATTATTATTATTTTATTTGACCTTTTATGGTTACTTATGGTAAAGAGATATAAGATATTAAATTAATGCATTAAAGACATTAAATGTGCAAAGAAATGGTTATTTTAAATTCTCAGCGAGGACATTAAAGAGTTAAAGTTATTTTATTATCTTCATTAAGTTTGTTTGCATTTTTCCAGTTGGACTGGTGGATTGTGGGAAGTCATTTAAGGCGGGAGGAGGTGATAGATGTTTGGGTCATGCCAATGTTTCAGCCCAGTTGAACAAACAACATCCTGTCTGAAGAACATCACAGAACCTGTTTGTCACATGTTACAGTTCACCAACGTTTCCCTCCAAACAAGATTCAGGGAGACGTGAACGAGGCAACCGCCATCAATGTGTGTGTTTTTATAATAGTGTGTTTAAGTGTGTGTGTGTGTTTTTATAATAGTGTGTTTAAGTGTGTGTGTGTGTTTTTATAATAGTGTGTTTAAGTGTGTGTGTGTGTTTTTATAATAGTGTGTTTAAGTGTGTGTGTGTGTTTTTATAATAGTGTGTTTAAGTGTGTGTGTGTTTATATTAGTGTGTTTAAGTGTGTGTATCTTTTTATATTAGTGTGTTTAAGTGTGTGTGTGTGTTTTTACGTTAGTGTGTTTAAGTTTGTGTTTTTACGTTAGTGTGTTTAAGTGTGTGTTTGTGTTTATGTTAGTGTGTTTAAGTGTGTGTGTGTGTACTTATATTAGTGTGTTTAAGTGTGTGTGTGTTTTTATATTAGTGTGTTTAAGTGTGTGTGTGTGTACTTATATTAGTGTGTTTAAGTGCGTGTGTGTTTTTATATTAGTGTGTTTAAGTGTGTGTGTGTGTACTTATATTAGTGTGTTTAAGTGCGTGTGTGCGTTTTTATAATAGTGTGTTTAAGTGTGTGTTTGTGTTTATGTTAGTGTGTTTGAGTGTGTTTGTGTGTACTTATATTAGTGTGTTTAAGTGTGTGTGTGTTTTTATATTAGTGTGTTTAAGTGTGTGTGTGTTTTTATATTAGTGTGTTTAAGTGTGTGTGTGTTTATGTTAGTGTGTTTAAGTGTGTGTGTGTTTTTATCTTAGTGTTTAAGTGTGTGTGTGTTTATGTTAGTGTGTTTAAGTTTGTGTGTGTTTTTATCTTAGTGTTTAAGTGTGTGTGTGTACTTATATTAGTGTGTTTACGTGTGTGTTTTTATGTTAGTGTGTTTAAGTGTGTGTGTGTTTATGTTAGTGTGTTTAAGTGTGTGTGTGTGTGTACTTATATTAGTGTGTTTAAGTGTGTGTATGTTTTTATATTAGTGTGTTTAAGTGTGTGTATGTTTTTATATTAGTGTGTTTAAGTGCGTGTGTGCGTTTTTATAATAGTGTGTTTAAGTGTGTGTTTGTGTTTATGTTAGTGTGTTTAAGTGTGTGTGTGTGTACTTATGTTAGTGTGTTTAAGTGTGTGTGTGTTTTTATATTAGTGTGTTTAAGTGTGTGTGTGTTTATGTTAATGTGTTTAAGTGTGTGTGTACTTATATTAGTATGTTTAAGTGCGTGTGTGCGTTTTTATAATAGTGTGTTTAAGTGTGTGTGTGTGTTTATGTTGGTATGTATAAGTGTGTGTGTGTGTGTGTTATTATTGAAGTGTGTGAACCCGAGGCCTTTTGGAGATAAAGTTCACCCTAGAGTTGGAAATTGAAAAACAGAACTTTCCCAAAATCAATCCAGTTCTTCCTCGCACTAAGGTGTATTTGGGTGTAAAATTTGAAAATGATCCATAAAATAATCGCGTTAACACGAAAGACCAGCGGAAGAAGCGATTGCGATGGTCCCCGACTTTTCCTGGATATAATTATTTAACTTAACGGGTACTAGTAAATGTGTGTGTGTATGTATATGTGTGTATGTATATGTGTGTGTATGTATATGAGTGTGTATATATATATATATATAAATATGTGTGTGTTTCTGTGTGTGTACCACTGTGCTGACTCACCATCTGCTGCCCCCCCCCCCCCCCCCCCCGCTCTCTATAAAACTCTATTCATCTCAAACAGCCGGTGGTCACACTGACCTCTGTTTCCCCCCTCTTTGTCTGTCTGTCTCCGTCAGTCTCTTTCTGTCTGTCTGTCTGTCTGTCTGTCTGTCTGTCTGTCTGTCTGTCTGTCTGTCTGTCTGTCTGCCTTTTCTCATTTGGATTATTCCGGTATTCCGTCTCTTGTGGGATCCGTGGAATAAAAAGTGTTTTCCATATATTTGTGAAATCTAGTTCTGCCTTTTTAACAGCGGTGAGTGAAACGAAACAGAACCGAAACAGAACCAAAGCAGAAACGAAACTGAACCGAAACAGAACCAGTCTTATCCTTGAAGCAGGAATGACTGGAGGACGATGTGGGAATATTGTCTCCTCTCACAAAAATCTAATCTGAGATGGTCACACTTTGTTTGTGTCCTTGAAGGAACATTTTACACAGTTTTGTTATTTGTTTGGAGAAAAATCTGACTCAGAAAAAAACTTGGATAAAAAACACCTGGCTTTGTGTGGAAAAATAAAAAACTACTGCATCGAAAAGTCTGGAGACAGTTTATCTGTCCTCAGGGTGTATGTCACTCTCTCTCTCTCTCCCTCTCTCTCTCTCTCTCTCTCTCTCTCTCTCTCTCTCCCTCTCTCTCTCTCTTTCTCTCTCTCTCTCTCTCTCTCTCTCTCTCTCTCTCCCTCTCTCTCTCTCTCTCTCTCTCTCTCTCTCTGTTATTCCCTCCCTTCATCTCTGCCTCACTTTAAATCTCTACTGAGAGATTCTCTCGCTCCTACGTTCCTGTTTCTCAATTACGCCTCTCTCTCTCTCCTTTTCGTCCTGTCAGAACTTCCGGCGCCACAGCACACCGTCAGAACACCCGCTCCAGATGTTATCAGCCCTTCAAATGTCTGTAATCAGTGGTAATCACTGACATTGCAGCGCCTCACACGGGGCAGAATTGAAGAAGTAGGAACATGTTGACACTAGAGGAAGAGTCAGAGAACGGAAACCTCCCCCGAGACACCAGAACCCTACATTTATGCAACATTCCTGCGGATTCCTCCTTTGATCTCGGAATTTTTGCCAGCCTCTAAATCTACCGACAACTCCTACAAACTCTCTGAGTATCTCTCAGGTATCTCTGTAGCCGCTGGTCTCCTGCGCCTTCCACTTCAGCGTCTCTGTTCAGCCCACTGAGCCCCCAGCTCAGCCGCTAAAGATTACCTGAGAGATACTCGTGTAGCCGTGATGTAAACGTAACCTCCTTCCTAGGCGGAGGTGGAGGCGGAGCTCTTTCTACTCTTAACCTCCAAATCATAATTGTACACCTGTCTGGGTGTTGAAGGTCAAATAATGGTAGTAACAGAGGAGGAAGCAGCATTTACTCGCTTCATGCTAATGATCTGGACCCGGTTCTTGTAGCCAGAGATAAATAAACCCACTTATGATTTCAGAGATCGGTTGTAGCTCCCAAAGGAAAACCAGATGCTATTTTTTTTAGCAGCGAGGACGACAGGAAGTGAAAAGATTAAAGGAAAAACTGAATTTTTTTTTCTTTCATACTTTGCATGAAGACATTTTCTGACAAATAAGAGTTTTATAGTTATAGTTTGACATTTTGGAAACTGTCTCTCCTGAT
>JBBDHG010000111.1:2500-5000 GCA_037951165.1 Lophius americanus | reverse complement strand
AGCCACAGCCGCCCCATTTGTTAATGTTCATGAACGATTTTTAGTTTTTTTTTTTTTAGTTTTTTTTTTTACAGTGCATGATTAGACCCCAAAAAGCAAAAAAAAAAAAAAAAAAGGTGAAAATCCAGCTTTTGAAATTCTTCAAATCTCTCTTCAAAAAAACTAAAATATAAAATAGTGAATAAATATTTGTTTATTATTGGTGCTAAAATCTGGCATTATTTTTATTCCTACTATATAGCAAGTGAAATATTAAACACTGTAGAAACTGGTTGGATGAACTGGAAAAATTCCCTCAACTGGTCACACGGAAAGTTTTTGAAGATCGGTGACGTTACGTCTTTCACAGCATTTAAAATAAAATAAAATAAAAATAATAAGCCGTTTGTACTGAACGAGAAAATGTGGCAAATTCTGCCTTTGATTACTTTGGGGGTGGGGCTCAGTTTCAAGAGTTCCTCTGATGTTCCTTTGGGGGTGTAGCTGGGGCCTCGGGGGGGCTGAACAGAGACGCTGAAGTGGACAGCCCAGGAGACAAAGAACTACAGAGTATTTGAGAGAAGCAGAAACTGATAGCAGCTCCTGCAGATCTTCTTCCTGAAGGCTTCTGACTTCCTGTCTTCCTGTTCTGCCGTCATCGGCGGGCGTCGAAAAAAAAAAATCCTTCAAAGTCGTTGCCTGGTTTAAAAAGTTTGGGGAACACTGTCGGCCTCCCACACACCTGTGTGAGCGACATCTACCTGCCAGACGACTGGAACCGCTTCTTTGCAAGACAACACGCCCGATAGGAGACTCCGCCTCCACTGGAGACTCCGCCTCCAACCCCCGGTCAGGCTCTGAGTCTGTTTGCAGCCGGTTCTGGAGAGAAAAAAAACAACCGGCCCAGACGACATCGCCGGTCGTGTTCTGAAGGTCTTCACAGACTCTTCAACACGTCCCTGAGACTTGCCTCAAATCCACCATCATCATCCTCGTACTGAAGTAAGTCCTCTCCGCCCCTCTTTCACGACCATGGACTTTCAAAGCTCCCCCCCCAAAACATTTAAATCAAGGTAAAAACCCCTTGGACCCCAGACTTTATTTAGTGTTTTCCTAAACGTTACTCTATAGGAGTAAAACTAGGAATAGTTTTGAGTCAGTTCTCTGAATTCCTGTCTGCCTGAACGCGACATCGAAACTCTGGAAACCAAATTTTTGTCATTTCCATAGAAATCAGAAGAAACCGGATTTTTGTCAGGCAGAAAGTCTTTGAAAGGCAGCTGCAGTTCCCTGTCTGCCCAGCAGAGGCCCCCACCTCCTGGTTGAACAGAGTATCTAAGCTGGCGTTGAGGAAGGTTTGGGCCAAAGGAATAACCGGCGCCGTGGAGGAGTGTCAGCACCCAGAGACAGAAGACCCGGTAAAAGGAAATAGTTGTATTATGTGACTGAGGGAAGAGGAATGAAGGTCAGCGGCAGCGAGACAGAAGAACTTGTGTGTGAATGAATGAGAGGCGGGAGGAGGCGTGTCTGACTCTCACTCTGGTTCTGATCCGGGAGATACTTCATCTCTGTCGTACGCCTTTTCACGAGGCACATTAAATTCCCATCACGCCTCTCCAAACGGCTTCTTTTATTGACACGCCAACCGGCCGACAGGTTCCGGCGGGTTCTGCCTGTTCTCCGCCGCTCTGCAAAACGAAAGGCGGCCGCCACTAAACCTGGAGCTTCATGATGGAGTCATGAGGAATAAACTGCTGCAGGTCCCATAAGAACTCCGCTGGGGCTTTGACAGATATGGAGCTGGCAGATAAGATCAGCGGGACGAGAGACACGCTGTCGGCCGGCCGTGAATCAGAAAATACCGCGGCTAATGGTTTCTTATGAGGCGCGCGATAGCGGCGGCGGCGCCGGGTGCTGAGGGAGAGGGAGGAGGAGATAAGAGGGAGGGCTTGTGATAAACTTGTGTTGGGATGAATGCGGAGAATCTCATCTCGCCGGGCGACACAAATTAAAAAAGTTATCTCCTACTATCCAGCTGGTAGCCGATCCAGACGAGTGTGACGACGAAGATGTGTGCGAGAATATGAGGAGACCTAACCCTCGCTTTAAAAACTAGAAAAAACACAAACATCCGCCAGAAACAAAAGCACCCAGGTTTAGGAAAGATTCCTGACAACCTCTAAATCTACCGACTTCTCCATCAAACCCTCCCAACCCCTTTTTTCCACCAAAAATAACCTGGTGCTGGTGCCAGTTCTTAGTTGGTTCAGCTCCCGCGCCTCCTAACAACCTGTTTGATAGTCCAAACAGTGCCACGCCATTACCTCGCCGTATAACTTAATCGGCTCTTGGCTCTAGACCAGCGAAGAGTCGGTGCTGGTCTGGCACCGGTTTTGACAGCCAGGAGCCGGTGCTTAGGCTGTCGAAAAGCAAAGAACTGGAGGCTAAATCAGGCTATGGTTCCGGATTAGCCCTGGAACCAGCTCGGTGGGAAAAGGGTATGAGTATCTTACAAATACTC